>VZQC01011025.1:718677-732252 GCA_009823505.1 Rhizomys pruinosus | reverse complement strand
GCATCTCTATCTGCCACTGATACCTCAAGCACCATTGGGTCTGCTGGATCATATGGCCCTAGGGGCAGAGCAGCCTGCACTGCAGCCTGGACCTGTTGAAGAGCCTTTTCCTGTTCCAAGCCCCACTCAAAGTTTGCTGCATTCCAAGTCACCTGATATATGGGTCATAGTAACACACCCAGATGAGGAATGTGCTGCCTCCAGAATCCAAAAAGGCCCACTAAACATTGTGCTTCTTTCTTGGTGGAGGGAGGGACCAGGTGCAACAACTTATTCTTTACCTTAGAAGGAATGTCTCTGCATGCTCCACACCACTGAACTCCTAGAAACTTCACTGAGGTAGATGGCCCTTGAATTTTAGTTGGATTTATTTCCCATCCTCTCATGTGCATATGGTTTACCAACAAGTCTCGACTAGCTGCTACCTCCTGTTCACTGGGTCCAATCAGCATAACATCATCAATATAGTGGATCAGTGTGATATTTTGTGGAAGATTCAGGTGATCAAGATCCCTTCTAACTAAGTTATGGCACAAGGCTGGAGAGTTAACATACCCTTGAGGTATGAGAGTAAAGGTATACTGTTGGCCTTGCCAGCTGAAAGCAAATTGCTTCTGGTGGTCCATATGAACCGGTATTGAGAAGAAAGCATTGGCCAGATTAATAGCTGCATACCAGGTACCAGGAAACATATTAATCTGCTCAAATAAGGACACCACATCTGGTACAGAGGCTGCAATTGGTGTCAATACTTGGTTGAGTTTTCGACAGTCAACCGTCATTCTCCATGATCCATCTGTCTTTTGCACAGGCCAACTTGGAGAGTTAAATGGACATGTGGTAGGAATCACCACCCCCTGCATCTTTCAAGTCCTTGATGGTGGCACTAATTTCTGTAATCCCTCCAAGGATGCAATACTGTTTTTAGTTCATTATTTTCCCTATTAGAGGCAACACCAATGGTTTCCATTTGGCCTTTCCAACCATAATAGCCCTCACTCTACAGGTCAGGGAACCAATGTGGGAATTCTGCCAATTTCTAATTATATCTATCCCAATTATACATTCTGGGACTGGGGGAATAACCACAGGATGAGTTCTAGGACCCACTGGGCCCACTGTGAGTCAGACTTCAGCCAAAACTCCATTTATCACCTGACCTACATAGGCCCCTACTTAACCAGAGGGCCACAATGTTTTTTAGGGTCTCTTGGGATCAGTGTCAACTCAGAACCAGTATCCAATAGGCCTCAAAAGGTCTGATTATTTCCTTTTCCCCAGTGTACAGTTACCCTAGTAAAAGGCCTCAGGTCCCTCTGGGGAAGGACAGGAGGAAGGCAAACAGCATAACTCTTTGGTATTGTGACAAGGTCCTTCCTCATCAGATCCCAGCCACCCCTTCATTCAAGGGGTTCTGGGTCTGTGAACTGTCTCAAGTCTGGAAACTGGTTAACTGGACGGGTTCACTACTGCTGAAATCCAATGTTGACTTCCTGTCATTTGTTCTAGAGCTTTTCTGCTTATACAGATCAAATAAAAACTTAGTAGGCTTCTTATGTATTTGGTTCCTGGGAACACCATGATTAATTAGCCAGTTCCAAAGATCATTTCAGGTCATGCCATTATAGGCATTGTTTTGCCTTTGCCGCTCATTATGATAACTATGATAACTATGCTCATCTGGCCTTCTGCGAGTCAGTGCTGCCACATGACGCCTACCCTGAGGTCCCGTTAAAACTATTACATGTACATTTAATTTATGCAAGTGAGCAACAACTTCTCTAACTGTAAGATCTGGCATAAGAAATAGAGCAAAAACAAAGCTCTTCAAATGTTCTGGTGTCTCTCTCAGTACTTTCCATCTTATAAACTCAGTGAAAGGCATGTCCTCTGGGTCCTCATATTGTGGAGAATGTGGTTTTACACTTCGAATCCACTCGAGCACGCCCATCTGCCTGACACTCACAATCCTTTTATCAATACTAAGCCAAGGAATATCAGGCATCTCTAACTTGCTGTTAGTAGGTCATGTTTTAATAAATATGTCAGCCAACCATTCAAATAAACTTTTAACACCTTTTTAAACTGCTCGAGCTTCCATGTTAAACCTAGAATCTCTACTCAGTGGGGTCATATCAATAAACTCAGTGTGATCCAATTTTATATTCCTTCCACCATTATCCCACACCCTTAAAATCCATTCCCACATACATTCCTTAGGCTTTTGCCGGAATGAATCAGCAAACTCATTAATGTCTTTAGTGGTGTAGCACACCTCCTCATGGACCACACTTTCTATCTCACCTTGAGGGGCTTGCTTAGCCTTCAATCTGGTTATAGGTCTAGAGGCAACAATTGTTGGGCCCTGAGGGACATTAGCTCCCACTGGGAGGGGTTGGTTAGTTTCCTTAGGCAAGGGTGGGGAGGAGGGATCTGCAGGGTGTGGATTCTCTGCTGAGTGTGGGGAGATTAATTCCTCAGATTAAGAAAATCCCTCAGAATCCGAGGGTTCAAAATCCTCATCATCATGGTTCTCCCAAACATCTCCAACCCAAGTTTCAGGGTTCCACCCTTTCCCCACCAGTCCCCTCACTTTGACTGCCGGCACTCTTCGTGGCTGGGAATTAAATTTGCATTGTAAATCAGCCAAATGTATAATAAGGGCTCCAGCTTGATTTTCTGCCACTTTAGCTCTTTGGCTGCTGGAGAGAAGATGCTCTTCCAGGGCACACTTGGAAACTTTTAAACTGTTGTTTCAAATCTGGAGCTGGTTAATTTTATCACTGAGCTACTTATTTTCCTCTATCACTTCATCCAGAGATGCTAGGAGCAACCAGGCAACATCATTGTTTTCCTTATTTTTCTGCAATTTCTCAAATGTTTTATATGTAGAGTCACTAAATTCCTTGCTTCTCACAAGAGGCAAGTTAGGTGAGTCAAATGGATCTATCTTCATAATTACATCAAATAGTCTGCACCAAGGATTATCATTCCTCTTCATGCCATGAGGAGAGCCTTCAGTAACTCTAGCCTTCATTGGGTTGGAGAGCTGGCTCCAGAGATACCAAGCCCACTAAAGAAATTCATCCTTTCAATTCTGTTTCTCTAGAACCACTCCTGGTACAGAAATCTGTATTAGTCAGGGTTCTCTAAAGAAATAGAAACAACAGGACGAATATATAGCTATATACAATTTATTGATTTGCTCATGTGACAGAGTTTGAGGAGTCCAACAGTAGCTGTGCCACAGTGGAGAGGCTGAGAATCCAGGGAACTGCTCAGTCCGCAAGGCTGGATGTCTCAGTAGTCCCAATCTGGTGCTGAAGGCCCGATGGATTCCAGGAGATCTACCAGTCTCAGTACATGCTGGGATCCATAGGGTTGATCACAGCAGCAAGACAAACTCACCAGTGAGAGAGAGGCAAGCCACAGGAAAAAGGGACCAGATCCCTCTGCCATGGCCTTTTATTCTGCCTGCAGAAGGTAAAGCCCACATTTGGGGTGGGCCATCCGAGTTGAGGTGGTCCAATCTGAAGATCCTTTATCTCTTATTTGTTCCTTAGTGCAGTCAAGTTGACGCCCAGGATTAACCATCACACCCACTCCAGCTGCTGCAGCCATCTCTCCACTGTCTGATGAGGGAAGAGGCCTGCCTGAGGACAAAGTAACACAGCACAAGTTAACTAGAGAGGCCGATCATGACATGGTCATGATGTGGGAGTCCTCAGCCTAGGCCAGTTTCTCCATTATGTAAACAAATAACTAAATTCTTGTTTTTGTTAGGCCAGTAGAAGATATTTAGCTTTAGTGTTGTTGCCCACCCACTTTCTTGCTTGAATGCAGTATGGAGATAGAATCTGGGGCTTCATCCCTGCTAGGAAAGCACTCTACCAGAGTCTTACAACCCTGAGAAGAGCATTTCTAGGACTTGCAATGGGAAGTCTCCTGAGGACACATCTTCATCTCCTAACTCTGGACCCAGATGTTCTTTCCAAGGAACAATTTTGGATATGATTATTTTATGGTCATGTTAAAGTAAAGCAACTTTCAAAACTCTGAAAAAATAATAATGACACAGAAGTGGCCAAGATTTATGCATCTATATAACACAGTGGTTGGGGGTGCCTCTGATGCTTCATAACTTAATTCAAATTTTCCAAGATTCCATTCCAAAATCCACGTGTAGAGACGTGCACACAGCACAACACCAGTGTGTGCCCAGCTCCTGGTGTGAGCAGACTACACCTGTGTCCTGCTCAACAACAGCCTGCAAAAGACCAAGTGAGCACAGCATGCCTGGGTGCTTCGGGCACCCCTGTGCCTGTGGACGCTTGGTATTACCTAAAAACTTCCAACCTTCGGGCCCCACCCTGGGGGGACTCAGACACGCACACAGAACAACACCAGCATGTGCCCAGCTCATGGCATGAGTTCACCAACAGCACCAAGGGAGCAAACCTCCCCCACCCCAGCCTGGGGGAGCAGTGGTGCAGAGGATCTAGCAGGCACAGTATTAGTGATTATAGTCTGTGTATAGTCTGTGTAGCCCATGTTGAGACACCAGAACCCAAAGAAACAAATAAACAAACAAATATACATGCCAAATACACACAAAAAAGGGGGAAAAGCTCAATAAATCCATACCAAACACTTCCAACCCTACAGATGATTTCTACAATGAGATCTCCCTGGAAGGAAACCAAGACAAGGACTTTAGAAGAACAATTGTGGACATATTAAAAGAAATTAGAGAACTAAAGGAAGAGAATGAAAAACTCAAGAAGTACCAAGAGGGTAATAATGACAAATGTTGGAAAGAACTAAGAGGAGAGATTGAAAAACTCGAGAAAGACCTAGAAAGAGATAATGACAAATGCTAGAAAGAACTAAAGGGAGAAAATGACAAACTCCAGAAGGAAGTGGAAATGCTGAAAAGATCCCAGGCTGAAATGAAAAAAAAAAAATGACCAATGAACCAAGGAGCTACAAGATGAGAATGACAGCCTCCAGAAGGAAGTGGAAATACTAAAGAAATCACAGGATAAAATGAAAAAGGAAATTGAACATTCATCCAATCAACAGAATGGGAAAGAATGGGGGAAATCCTGAGAAGCAGAGTGGAAGAAACAGAAAAAAGAATATCAGACCTGCAGGATAATATGGAGCAACTAGAATGCTCAAGTAAAGATTATGAAAAATTTAAAAAAAACATGAGTAGAACAATCAGGAAATGTGAAAAGACCAAACCTCTGCATCATAGGGATAGAGGAAGGAGAAGAATCCCAAGACAATACTATTGACCAGATCTTCAAGACAATAGATCTTCAGAATAGTAGAAGAAAATTTCCCAAAACTGAAAAAAGGCAAACCCATACAAATACAAGAAACACATAGAACACAAAACAGACAGGACCAGAAAAGAAAATCCCCACACCATATAATTGTTTTTTGTTGTTATTGTTGTTTTTTAACTGTTTCTTTTTTTCATGAAATTTCTTTTCTTTTTTTATTATATATATTTTTTTTAATTTAGACCTGTGTCCCCCACCCTATCCCCCCACCCCACCAGAGCTCATGCATTCTGCCAAACATGCTTTTCATCTCTTTCTCAGTCTTTCTCAAAATTCTCCATGTGGATGTTCACTGTTTGAGCAGAAGTTCACCATTTCAGTCAGTTCTTTGATGCAGTCCTTTCTGTTGTTTTTGTTGTTGTTGTTGCTGTTGTTGTTGTTGTTGTTTCCAACATGCATCACTCCCAACTACTTGGACAAAAGCTCTATGGGCCGTGCACAAGAAATACTTACAACTAGGTAATTGGCACTAGCATCCACAGATGAGAGATACCATTCGTCGTTTGTTTTTCTGGGACTGTGTTACTTCACTCAGCATATCTTCTAGCTCCAGCCATTTTCCTGCAAAGCTCATGATGTCATCTTTCTTTACTGCTGCATAGAACTCCATTGTGTAGAAGTACCACATTTTCTCTATCTATTCATCAGTTGAGGGGCATTTGGGTTGGTTCCAGCTCCTTGCTATTGTGGACAGAGCTGTAATAAACATGGCTGTGCATGTATCACTGCAGTGGGGTGAGTCTTGTGGGTACATGCCTAGGAGTGGTATGGCTGGGTCAGGTGGCAAGTTCATTCCAAGTCTTCCAAGGGTTCGCCACACTGCTTTCTGTAGTGGCTATACGAGTTTACATTCCCACCAGCAGTGGATGAGTGTTCCTCTTTCACACAAATTCTCAGCACCTGGTATCATGTTTTTCTTGATCCTAGCCAGTCTTATTGGAGTAAGATGATATCTTGAAGTGGTTTTGATTTGCGTTTCCTTAATGATTAGTGATGTTGAACACTTCTTAAGATGTTTCTCAGCCATCTCTAATTCCTCACTTGTGAAGTCTCTGTTCAGCTCTTTGCTCCATCTATTGAGTGGGTCATTTGTTTTCTTCTTTGTTTTTTCAGTAGTTTAAATAATCTGGAATTCATTGCTTTGTCAGATGTTTCTGCAGTGAAGGTTTCCTCCCACTCTGTGGGATTTCTCTTCACTTCCTTTATTGTTTCTTTTGATGTACAGAAACTTTTGAGTTTAATGAGGTCCCATTTGTCAATTGTCGACCTTAATCCTTGTGCAGCTGCTGTCTGATTTAGGAAGTCTTTTCCTACGCCTTGTCTTGTAGTCTGCTGCCAACTTTTTTTCTATAGCCTTCAGAGTTAGGTTTCACGTTGAGGTCTTTAACATTGGAGTTGACTTTGTACAGGGCAAGAGGCAGGGGTTTAATTTCATTCTTCTACAATGGTTATCCAGTTTTGCCAAAACCACTTGCTGAAGATGCTGTCTTTTATCATTGTGTCTTTCTTGGCCCCCCCTTGTCAAATATGAAGATGGATGAAATTGTATGTGCTCAAGTTTGGGTTTTGGTTTTGTTTCATTGGTAAACAGGACTTTTTTTGTGAGTACCAGGCTGTTTTTGACTATAGCCCGTTACATAGTTTGAAGTCTGGCACAGAGATCCCCCCTGTGTTGCTCTTTTTACATCAGGTTGTGTTTTGGTATTCGGGTTCTTTTGTTTTAAATGAATTTAAGGCGTTTTTTCCAAGCCTGTGAAGAAAGTTCTTGGGGACTGTAACTGTGATTGCAATTAAATCTGTACAAGAGTTTGGGCCAGAATGGACATTTTTACAATGTTATTTTCCCAATCCATGAGCATGGGAGGTTTTTCCACTTCTGATGTCTTCTTCAATTTCCTCTTCAGAGGTTTAAAGTTTTTGTTTAGAGCTCTTGGTGTCTTTGGTTAGGTTTGTTCCTAGGTATTTTATTGTTTTTGAGGCTATTGTAAGTGGGAGGTCTCCTTGAATTCCTTCTTCAGTTGCTCGTGTTGGTTTGTAAAGAAAGGCTACGATTTTTTCTAGATTTATTTTGTATCCTGCCACTTTACTGAAGCTGTTATCATTTCTAGGAGTTTTCTTGTGGAGTTTTTAGGATCCCTTAAGTAAAAAATCAAANATGCTGTCTAGAAGGAGCCCAACTCACCCTCAAGACAGACACCACCTTAGAGTGAAAAGATGGAAAAAAATTATTCCAAGCAAATGCTACCAAGAAACATGCTGGAGTGGCTATTCTAATATCAGACAAAATAGATCTCAAAGTAAAATTAATCAGAATAGACAAAGAGGGCCATTACATCCTTGTCAAAGGAACAAGGAACCATGAAGACTTCACAACCTTAAATGTCTATGCACCAAGCACTGGTGCACCTAAATTTATAAACACAACTCTTCAGGACCTCAGCACACTAATAGTTCGAGATTTCAGCACCCCACTTAGTCCCTTGGATAGATCAACAGGACAAAAAAAAAATAAACAGAGAGACATCAAAATTGAACAATACAATACACCAAATGGACCTCACAGACGTCTACAGAGTATTCCACCCAAATAACAAAGAATATATTTTGTACTCATCACCTCACAGAACATTCTCCAAAATCGACCAAATACTGGGGCACAAAAGGAAAGTCAATAAATACAAAAGAGTAGAAATTATTCCATGCATTGTATCATCCACAATGCAATAAATCTCAATATGAACCCCAGAAAATGTCCAACTAGCTAAAAGAACACATGGAGACTACAATCCTGAACAATGAATGGGTTAGGGAAGAAATAAAGAGTGAAATAAAAGTATTCATGGAACTGAACAAAAAAGACAATACAACACAACAAATCCTGTGGGATACTTTAAAGGCAGTCTTGAGAGGGAAATTTATAGCCCTAAGTGCCCACATAAAAAAAAAAACATAAAGGGAACTAATAAACGACCTGAAACTGCAGCTAAAAACACTTGAGAGACAACAGCAAATGAACCCTAAACCCAACAGACAGGAAGAAATAACAAATTCAGAGGAGAAATCAATGAAATAGAAACAAAGAAAAGAATACATGAAATCAACGAATCCAAAAGCTGATTCTTTGAGAAAATAAACAAAATAGACAGGCCTGTAGCCCAGTTAACCAAAAAAAAAAAGAAAGAGAGAGAGAGAGCAACTCCACATCAATAGTATTAGTGATGAAATGGGAAACATCACAACAGACAAAGAAAAGATCTAGATAATCATACAGGAATACTTCAAAAATCTATAGTCCACTAAATTTGAGAACCTAAGAGAAATGGATGAATATCTGAAATCCTGGAAACCAACAAAGCTTAACCAAGAAAAGATTGACAGTTTAAACAGACCCATAATATTTGAGGAAATTGAAGATGTAATTAAAAATCTCCCAACTAAAAAAAGCCCCAGTCCAGATGGTTTCATGGCAGAATTCTAAAAAACATTTAAAGAGGACTTATAACTATTGTTTCTCAAACTATTTAGAAGGATACAAACAGAGGAAATTCTCCCAAACTCCTTCTATGAAGCCAGTATCACTCTAATACCAAAGCCAGGCAAAGATACAAGCAAAAAAGAAAGCTATAGATCCATCTTACTAATGAATATAAATGCAAAAATTCTCAACAAAATACTTGTAAATCCTTACAGACCCACATAAAAAAGATCATCCATCATAATCAAGTTGGATTAATACAAGAGATGCAGTGATGGTTCGACATATGCAAATCAATAAATATAAAACATATAAATAGACTGAAAGACAAAAACCACATGATCATCTCAATTGATGCAGAAAAAAGCCTTTGACAAGATCCAGCATCCCTTCATGTTTAAAGTCCTAGAGAGAATAGGACTGAAAGGAACATTCCTCAACATGATCAAAGCCATATATAGCAAACCCACTGCCAACATCATCCTAAATGGAGAAAAATTGGAACCATTTCCCTTAAAGGTGGGAACCCAGCAAGGCTGCCCCCTATCATGACTCCTCTTCAACATAGTGCTCGAAACACTTGCTAGGGAAATAAGACAAGAGAAGGAAATTAAAGGAGTATTAATCAGAAAAGAAGTTAAGCTATCCCTTTTTGCAGATGATATGATAGTTTACCTCAGAGATGCTAAAAACTCCACCAGAAAACTTCTAGAAAAGATGAAGAGTTTTGGTAAAGTGTCAGGCTACAAAGTTAATCTATAAAAATCAGTAGCCTTTACTTACACCAACAATAAAGAAGTCGAGAAGGAATACAAGAAGTCCTTCTCTCTCACAATAGCCTCAAAATAATAAGATACCTGGGAACAAACTTAACCACAGATACCAAAGATCTCTACAACAAAAATTTTAAATCCTTGAAGAAAAGGATTGAATATGACATCAAAAGATGGAATGACCTCCCGTGCTCATGAATTGGGAAAATTAACATAGTAAAACTGTCCATTTTACCCAAATCAATATACAGATTCAATGCAATCCCAATCAAAATCCCTACAAGCTACTTCACAGACTTGGAAAAAAGATCGTTAAATTCATATGGAAAAATAAAAGACCCTGAATAGCTAAAGCAACACCAAGTGAAAAATACAGTACAGGGGGAATTGCCCTACCAGACTTCAAGCTATACTACAGGTCCATAGTCATAATGACACCCTCGTACTGGCACAAAAACAGACCTGTTGACCAATAGAACAAAATTGAAGATCCAAGTTTGAGCTCATACAATTTCAGCCACCTCATATTTGACAAAGGGCCAAAAAACGCTCAATGGGGGAAGGATACCATCTTCAGCAAATGGTGCTGGCAAAATTGGATCACCATCTGTAGTAGAACAAAAATTAAACTCCTACCTCTCACCTTGTACAAAAATAAACTCCAAGTGCATCAAAGATCTCAACATGAAGCCTGAAACCCTGAAGGTGATAAAAGAAAAAAGTTAGCAACAACCTACAAAACATAGGTGTAGGAAAATACTTTCTAAATCAGATAGCACCTGCACAGGAAGTAAGGTCAACAGTTGACAAATGGGACCTCATAAAACTCAAAAGCTTCTGTAAAGCGTAAGAAACAATCAAGGAGGTGAAGAGAAAACCGACAGAGTGGGAAGAAATCTTTACCAGTGATACATCTGACAAAACATTGGCGTCTAGAATATATAAACTACTCAAAAAAAGAAAAAAAAAAACAAAACACAAAGAAGTAAGAAGACAAATGACATACTCAAAAGACGGAGTAAAGAGCTGAACAGAGACTTCACCAGTAAGGAAGTAAAGATGGCTGAGAAACATCTTAAAAAGTGTTCAACATCATTAATAATTAAGCAAATGCAAATTAAAATCACTCTCAGATATCATCTCACTCCAATACGACCAGCTAAGTTCAAGAAAACAAAAATCAACAGATGTTGGAGAGGTTGTGGAGAAAAGGGATCACTTATCCACTGCTGGTGAGAGTGTAAACTTGTACATCCACTATGGAAAGCAGTGGGGAGAACCCTTAAAAGACTCAGAATGAGGGTTCTGGTTGGTTTCTGTTCCATTCCTGGCTTGTACTGGAATTCCAGTTATAGATTCAGATTAAACGAGCATAGACAAGTAATGGGTTACTGATGACTACTGAAAGATATTCTTTGTCTCTGTCTATTATGCAAGTGTTACTTTTGAGATATGCTCTGCCCATTTCAAGATAATTTGATTCAAGAAAACTAGATTTACTTCCCTGAACCAGCGGCATGCAGTCCAGAAGGAGACAGTTTGGATGAACTTGGCAAAATTTATCAGCTTAATTCTAGTCATTATGTATGTTCCCCGTTATTGGTAAATTATAAAGCAGAATATAGGCTTGGGAAAGTAGAGACCTCTTCTGATTGTAGTAAATCATTTACATTTAGATATGCCTAAAGTTGTTTAAATCCCTCTCCTTGGCTTAGCCTGATATGTCTGTGGTGTTAGATTTCTTCCAGTCAATGTTTATGCAAGGCTGCTTAGGCTTTTTATCAAGCTTTATCTAAATATGATATAGTAATTAAAAGTATCCTGTTGGTGTAACTTAACTTTTTGGATGCTTAACTCCCATACTTAACACCCATACCAACTCAACCAAGGGATTTAAGGGACAATTTTGTTCCTTGCCAGCTCAGGTCAATTAGTCCCAGGGAATATTGATCAGGGCCATCTCTTAAAATTTATTGCAATTGTGAGTCACCAGGCTTCCTGTGCATGGAGGCATTGGAGATCCACTAACAGAACTCCAGACAGTGTCCAGTCTATAAAGAGGAAGGTCAACATAGAGAAGAGTCACCTCATGTTTCAAAGGGAAGCCTGGTCTAGCAGGACCTGACCTTGTCCTTGGTAGATGGACACTTTGTTGATCATGAGGTGGCTGAAATTGGATATGCTCAGTTTCAGATCTTCAGTTTTGTTCCATTGATCTACAGGTCGGTTTTTTTGTCAATACCAGGCTGTTTCTATTACTACAACCCTGTAATATATTTTGAAGTCTGGTATAATAATCCCCCTGTTTTGCTCTTTTTGCTCAGAATTGCTTTGGCTGTCAGGGGTCTTTTGTATATCCATATGAACTGTAGGATTGTTTTTAATTTTCTAAGTCTGTGAAGAAGCTAGTGGGGATTTTAATTGGGATTGCAATGAATCTGTATATTACTTTGGGGAGGATGGTCATTTTTATTATACTCATTCTTCCAAACCATGAGCGTGGGAGGTCCTTCCATCATCTGGTGTCTTATTCAATGTCCTTCGGGAATTTAAAATTTTTGCTGTAGAGATTTTTACTGTCTTTGGGCAGGTTTGTCCTGAGATTTTTTTATGCTACTATGAATGGGATGTCTCCTCATATTCCTCTAATTGCTTGTTATTCGCATAAAGAAAGGATACCATTTTTAGGCTAATTTTGTATCCCACCACTTTACTGCACCTGTTGATGGTTTCTAGGAGCCTTGTGGTGGAGTGTTTGCTGTCCGTTAGGTAAACTATCATGTCATCTGCAAAAAAAAAAAAAAAAATCACTTAACTTCCTCTTTTCAAGTTAGTATTATTCTAATTTCCTTTTCTTGACTTATTGCTCTTGCTAGCATTTCAAGCACTTTATTGAAAAGGAGTGGAGATAGGGGGCAGCCTTGCCAGGNGCCTAATGGAGGCATTGTTTTTTTTGTTTTGTTTTGTTTTGTTTTGTTTTGTTTTGTTTTGTTTTGTTTTGTCCTTTTGTAGACAGGGTCTTCCTTTAGTCCCAGCTGGCCTGGTGCTCACTATGTAGACCAGGCTGGTTTTGAACTCACTGAGATCCGCCTGCCCCTGCCTCCCGAGTGCTAGGATTAAATGTGTGCGCCACTACACCCGGCTGGAAGGCATTGCTTTTGAAGAAGGTAGTCCCATTATAAAGCAAGTCAGGATGGGTGTGGTGGCGCAGGCCTTTAATCCTAGCGCTCGGGAGGCTAGGAGCAGGCAGATCTCTGTGAGTTCAAGGTCAGCCTGGTCTACATAGTGAGTTCCAGAACAGCTGGGGTGACAGGGAGACCCATCTCAAAAAAAGAAAAAGCAAGCTAGTTATTTTGCCAGTTATTGAGACAGTAGGATAGATGCTTTGAGGGCAGGCTAGGAACTGGCCAGACTCTACCCATGGCAGGCTCAAGGATAGGAAAGAGTAAACTCATGTGAAATATGTTTCCCTTGAAAAGAGAACACTTCTGCTAGTTCTCAGGGCAACCCAGGAACTTATTTGCCCAGGATTCATTTCACCATGCTCTGTCACTCACAGGCTCTACAACTATGGTCCAAGCATTTCTGGTAATCGCTTAAGCTGGTGGAAGAGTTGAGCGTCCTGTGATGATAGATTTTTTTTTTTTTTTGTCTTTTTTGAAATGGGGTCCAGCTATCCTGGAACTTACTATGTAGACCAGGCTGGCTTTGAGCTTACATAGATCTTCCTGCCTTTGCCTCCCAAGTACTGGAATTAAAGGCATGAACCACCACACCGGCTCTGTGATGACAGATTGCAGGTGTACAAATGCAAGAGTTTTAGGATCGCCGGGCGTGGTGGCGCACGCCTTTAATCCTAGCACTTGGGAGGCAGAGACAGGCGGATCTTTGTGAGTTCAAGGCCAGCCTGGTCTACAGAGCGAGTTCCAGGACAGCTGGGGCTACAGGGAGACCCTGTCTCGAAAAGACCAAAAAA
>VZQC01011025.1:706466-717921 GCA_009823505.1 Rhizomys pruinosus | reverse complement strand
AATAGGCTCCAAAGGCAACCAGATTTTGGTCAGAAATCTGCCTTTTGACTTGGCAGAAACTAAAGGAGAAGTTCAGCCAGTGTGGTCATGTAATGTTTGCAGAAATAAAAGTGGAGAATGGCAAGTGGAACGGCTGTGGAACAGTTCGGTTTGAGTCCCCAGAGTCAGCTGAAAAGGCCTGCAGAATAATGAATGGCATAAAAATCAGTGGCAGAGGGCTAGAGAGATGGCCTAGCGGTTAAGAGCGCCAACTGCTCTTGCAGAGGACCCGGGTTCGATCCCCAGCACCCACATGGCGGCTGAAAACCGTCTTTAACTCCAGTTCCAGGGGACTCTGACTCCCTCTTCTGACCTCCGCGGCATTGCACAACATGGGTGCAGGCCTTGAATTCACAGAGATCCTCCTGCCTCTGCCTCCCAAGTGCTGGGATTAAAGGCGCACACCACCATAACCCGCCTCTTGTAGCTTTTAAACTTCTAGTTCTTTATCACTTCAGCAGGTCAAAGACAGTCCTATAGGAACTGAAAGAAGCTTTTTGATCATCAATAGAGGGTGGCATTAAGATCATAAATAATTAAGTCACATGAAAATAAAAATACAGTCATGTCACAAATGCCAGCTTTTGGCGAGCACGTCCCAAGAAAAGAGCTCTTGTTCTTTGCTGACATAGGCCTAGAAGGAAGGGAGAACAGCATTATTCAAGGGCCTCACAAAAAAGTCTCATGTGATAGTTCACGTCCTCATGTAGTCCTGCCCTTAAGACTCTTGTAGCCGGGCATGGTGGCGCACGCCTTTAATCTTAGCACTCTGGAGGCAGAGGCAGGTGGATCTCTGTGAGTTCAAGGCC
Organism: Rhizomys pruinosus; assembly: GCA_009823505.1. Taxonomy (NCBI): domain Eukaryota; kingdom Metazoa; phylum Chordata; class Mammalia; order Rodentia; family Spalacidae; genus Rhizomys; species Rhizomys pruinosus. Next base: position 717,073 of record VZQC01011025.1, on the reverse strand, counting down.
AGCCTGGTCTACAGAGTGAGCTCCAGGCCATCTGGGACTTAAAGGGACACCCTGTCTCAAAAACAACAACAACAACAACAACAAAAAAAACAAACAAACCAAGACTCTTGTAAACAGATATGCTAAAGGAAAAGATTTGAAATTGACACTGTGGCCCTGGCCTAGCACATTGTTTTGAGCAGTTCCTGTCTGCTCAGTATTCTTGTATGTGTTTTCTGGACACAGAGAGGAAGAAAATAGGCTGTGAGGATCTCAAGGGAACAGGGTGCTACAGGCACAGTCTCTTACATCCCAGGAGGTGGGAAACAAGGATCTGTTCATTGAGAAAAAGCTGTAGTGGATAGGGCAATCAGGTGGGGAGTTTACACATTAATGAGACAAAACCCTTATACTTAGGAGCACAAGCTTGAGTTGGAGAGGTCAAGTGTACAAAAACATGCAATTCAATGCCAAGTGTAACTGTAGCAAGATTTATTAAGCCTCCAGCATACAAAGGAATAAGTAACTAATTTCCTGGAATAGGTGGGAAATTTCCTAGAGATAGTAACATTTTGAGGGACTGGAGAGATGACTCAGCAGTTAAGAGCACTGGTTTCTCTTGCAGAGGACCCAGTTCCATTTCCGGCACCCACATGATGGCTAACAGCTGTCTGTAACTCCAGTTCCAGGAGATCCAACTCCCTCCCTTTTATGACCTCCAGGGGATTGCACATCAGTGCACTTACATACATTCAGGAAGTACATTCATACACATAAAATAAAAATAATAAATAAAAGGGGTTGGAGAGATTGTTGAGAGTACTGACTGGTCTTGCAGTGGACGTGGGCTCAATTTCCAGCACCCACATGGCAGCTAACAACTATCTGTCACTTAAGTTCTAAGAGATCCGACACCCTTTTCTGACCTCCAAGAGCATTGTATGACATCAGTGCACCTGCCTACATGCAGACAATATACATGTATGCAAATATATTTTAAAAAATAAAGTAATAGTGGCTGGAGAGATGGCTCAGTGGTTAAGAGCACAGACTGCTCTTGCAGAGGACCCGAGTTCGATTCCCAGCACCCACATGGCGGCTAAGAATCATCTTTAACTCCCGTTCCAGGGGAATCTGACACCCTCTTCTGACCTCCGCGGCATTGCACAACATGGGTGCAGGCCTTGAATTCACAGAGATCCTCCTGCCTCTGCCTCCCAAGTGCTGGGATTAAAGGCGCACACCACCATAACCCGCCTCTTGTAGCTTTTAAACTTCTAGTTCTTTATCACTTCAGCAGGTCAAAGACAGTCCTATAGGAACTGAAAGAAGCTTTTTGATCATCAATAGAGGGTGGCATTAAGATCATAAATAATTAAGTCACATGAAAATAAAAATACAGTCATGTCACAAATGCCAGCTTTTGGCGAGCACGTCCCAAGAAAAGAGCTCTTGTTCTTTGCTGACATAGGCCTAGAAGGAAGGGAGAACAGCATTATTCAAGGGCCTCACAAAAAAGTCTCATGTGATAGTTCACGTCCTCATGTAGTCCTGCCCTTAAGACTCTTGTAGCCGGGCATGGTGGCGCACGCCTTTAATCTTAGCACTCTGGAGGCAGAGGCAGGTGGATCTCTGTGAGTTCAAGGCCAGCCTGGTCTACAGAGTGAGCTCCAGGCCATCTGGGACTTAAAGGGACACCCTGTCTCAAAAACAACAACAACAACAACAAAAAAAAAAAACCAAGACTCTTGTAAACAGATATGCTAAAGGAAAAGATTTGAAATTGACACTGTGGCCCTGGCCTAGCACATTGTTTTGAGCAGTTCCTGTCTGCTCAGTATTCTTGTATGTGTTTTCTGGACACAGAGAGGAAGAAAATAGGCTGTGAGGATCTCAAGGGAACAGGGTGCTACAGGCACAGTCTCTTACATCCCAGGAGGTGGGAAACAAGGATCTGTTCATTGAGAAAAAGCTGTAGTGGATAGGGCAATCAGGTGGGGAGTTTACACATTAATGAGACAAAACCCTTATACTTAGGAGCACAAGCTTGAGTTGGAGAGGTCAGGNAATGGATTCCAGGAGATCTGCCGGTCTCAGTACACGCTGGGATCTGAAAGGCTGATCACAGCAGCAAGACAAACTCAGCAGATGAGAGAGGCAAACCGCAGGAGAAAAAAAAGGACCAGCTGCTTCTGCCGTGGCCTTTTATACTGCCTGCCGGGCAGAAGGCAACACCCACATTTGGGGTGGGCCATCCGGGTTGAGGCGGTCCAATCAGAAGACCTTTTTTCTCCTATTTGTTCCTTAGTCCAGTCAAGTTGACGCCCAGGATTAACCATCACAGGCTCCCTCAGTGATGAACTGTGACCTAGGAGATGTGAGCCAAATAAACCCGTTCCTCCCCAAGTTGGTACTGGTCAGAGTGTTTTGTCAGAGCAATTGAAGGGAAACTATAATAGAAATTGGTACCACAGTCTAGGCTATTTCTATGACAGACCTGACTTTGGTGTCTGGGGGAGGATTGTGGAAGCATTTGGAACTTTGGGCTGGAAAAGCCATTGAGTGTTTATAGAGTTTATTGCTGTGGAACTTGGAAGAACTATGCTGAAAGCGTTGTAGATGATGGAGGCCTGTCTTGTGAAGCTTCAAAGGGAAGCAGAGACCATCAGGACTGTTTGTACGGTGTTTTTGAATTGAGGAATCTGTGGGTTCTGATCGGCTGGGGCTGAAGAATCAGCTGTGATTAAGAAGAGACCAGAGCCCAGCGTGGTGGTGCACACCTTTAATCCCAGGACTTGGGAGGCAGAGGCAGGCAGGTCTCTGTGAGTTCAAGGCCAGCCTGATCTACATATTGAGTTCCAGGGTTGCAGTTCATCACTTAGGGAGCACAAGGTAGGAACTCAGGGCAGGAACCCAGAGGCAGCTGGGGTCTGAGAGAGAGAGAGAGAGAGAGAGGGACTGCTGGTTAGCTGGGGCTGAAAAATCAGTTGTAAGTAACAAGAGACCAGCATCACTGTGGTGAAATATTTGGGGAAGAATTTCCTCAGGGTCAGCACACGGAAGCATAGAAGTTGTGGTCCATTGCAAGCCAGAATAAGAGTCTTCTGTGGTTCTCCACAGAGAAGCCATACTGAGAGGCAATGGAATTGGGGCTCACAAACACGTGAGACCCACCTGCGGGGCTGCAGCCATGTGGGTCCAGAAGTTCTGTTACCTTCACATAGGAGACCGCAGAGTTCAGCAGGTGGTGCGGACCTTCACTTAGGAGACCGCAGAGTTCAGTAGGCGGTGAGGACCTTCACTTAGGAGACCGCAGAGTTCAGCAGGCAGTGAGGACCAGCGACCAGCTCCTCCAGTTTTAGCACTGATGTCTCATGTTCCAGGAAATCTCTTGGGCCCTGCAAACCAGTCTGGCTTGTCCCCCTAACTGAAAGGGTTCTGATTTCCAGGAGCTGAGGTAGAAGAGTTTCTTGTCTTAGGCTTTGGTTTGGGGTGGTTCCTCAACGCTGCCTTTGAACATTGAGATTCCTAGAATCCCAGCACAGAAGAAGAAGAAGAAGAAGGAGGAGGAGGAGGAGGAGGAGGAGGAGGAGGAGGAGGAGGAGAAGAAGAAGAAGAAGAAGAAGAAGAAGAAGAAGAAGAAGAAGAAGAAGAAGAAGAAGAAGAAAGAAAAAAAAAAAGAGTCTTCTGTGGCTGGGCGTCCTAGCACTTGGGAGGCAGAGGCAGGAGGATCCCTGTGAGTTCAAGGCCAACCTGGTCTACATAGTGAGTTCTAGTACACCCAGAGCTACAGGGAGACCCTGTCTCAAAAAGACAAAAAATAAATAAATAAATAAAAAATAAAGAAGGGTCTGGAGAGATGGCTCAGTGGTTAAGAGCACTAATTGTTTTTTTTGTTTTTTTTTTTTACCCTTTTTTTTTGGTATTTTTGAGAAATNGGAAGAGGGGGCATGGTAGAATGTAAGGGCTGTGATTGGGGTGAATGGTGAAACTACAGCAATATAGTCTGGACACTCATTGGATCAACTTGATTGTACATACAAGCCCCCTAGCTGGATGGTGGGACCCTTGGGCTGTGTGGGTTTGGGCACAACGGCTTGCAAATTGGTTTTACATGAAGGATGCTTGTACTCATAAATTATTACTTATTATTAAAAAATGAAAAAAATATAGAATAGGAAAAAAAATAAATATAAAAAAGAAAATGAATAGTAAAATAGCAGCTGTAAATACAACCACACTAGTAAGATTAAAAATGTGAATGAACTAAATATGATCAGCAAAGGATAACAATCCAGCTGGTGAGATGTCTCTAGTAAGCCTGATGACCTGAAGTCAATCCCCAGGACCCACATGACAGAAGGAAAGAACTGACTCTCAAAAGTTGCCCTCTGACCTCTACAAGGATGCTGTGACAACCTTGAACCACATACAAACACACACACTCACACACACACGCACGCACACACACATACACACACATGCACACACTCACATTTTTAGATAAATAAAATGTAATAGCAAATTTTATTTTTTTTAATTAATGCTTATTTTATTTTATTTTATTTTATTATTATTTTTTTTTGTAATAGCAAATTTTAAAATAGATCGCCGGGCGTGGTGGCGCACGCCTTTAATCCTAGCACTTGGCAGGCAGAGGCAGGCGGATCTTTGTGAGTTCAAGGCCAGCCTGGTCTACAGAGCGAGTTCCAGGTCAGCTGGGGCTACAGGGAGACCCTGTTTCTAAAAGACCAAAAATAAATAAATAAAAAAAGGTATAGATCAAGGTTTGGATTGTAGTTCAGTGATAAAACACTTGTCAAGAATGTATGAGTCCTTGGGCTCAATCTTCAGATAAATAAATAAATAAATAAATAAATAAATAAATAAATAAATAATCAGCAGAATGCATTCAAAAAGGAGAAATTTTATATGGTTTCTCTAAGAGACACATCCTAATTCTAAACAAATAAGTCAAGGTAACGGAGCTAGAAAAGCTACATTATGTAAAAGAATAAACAACAAAGAATGTCTAAGATAATGGCTCAGTGTTATGAGAACATGTGCTGCTTGCAGAAGGCCTGGTTCAGTTCCTAGTACTCAACAGCTGGTAGCTCACATGTGGTAATAAACTCCGAGTTCCAGGGGATCCACACTTTTTCTAGCCTCACTCATGTACCAGGCAGACAGTCAAGTAGTATCACATATATACACACACGGCAAACACTCATACAGCATAATAAAATAAAATAATCAATAAATCTTATTTAAAAAGAAAGAATAAACACAAAAGAAAGCAATAAGTCTATAGAAAATTAGTGCAACCCAAAAGCTTATGTACCAGCAAAAATATACATTGTCATGTCATATGTTTCTCCACACATAGTATTAAGAAGATACATTAGTAAAAGAAAAATGTAGGGCTGGAGAGATATGGCATAGCGGGAAGAGGCCGACGAGACTGCTCCTGTGCAGAGGGACTCTCAGGTTCGATATCCCTAGCACCACAATGGCGGCGAGAACGTCGAAAGTCCAATTCAGAAACTCAGATTCGAGGGGATTCTGACAACGTCTCTTCTGGAAGACTTTGTCGCGGCATATGCGAGCACGGGGGAAACAAAACTTGCGCTATGCCGAGGACAGTACATGCATCTAATCACATACACAGAATAAATAAAATTGAAAAAAAAAAAAAAGAAAAGATGTATATATAGACAGAACTCATTCAAACAGACACAAAAAATGGGCTTGAGAGAGCCGACTCAAGTCGTAAAGGGGAGAGAGACAGCTCAGTTCTAGTAAAGAGAGAAAACAGGCTCAGTCAGTAGAGGGAGAAGCGCTCAGGTCAGATAAAGGGAGACCACAGCTCAATACAATAGAAAGGGAGAGTACAGCTCAATGAATCAGTAAGAAGAGAGAAGAGCAGCTCAAGTCAGTAAGAGGGAGAGAGAGACAGTCTCAGTCAGATAAATAAGGAGAAGACAGCTCAGTCGTAAAAAGATGATCGGTATATAGTATGGTAGGCATATTTTTTTTTGTTTACAATTGTTGATTATTTAATTTGTTAAGTTCGCTTTAATTGGGTTAGGAATGTACTGTCCTGCATGCAAGGTTTGTGCACGTTCCATTTTTTTATGTCGTGCAATGCCTGCGGAGTTCAGAGAGGGGGTTGGATTCCCCTGGGAACTGGTTCCCTTTCCCTCCTGGAATTGGAGTTTCAGACGGTTCTGGCTGCCATGTGGGTGTGCTGGCGGGTTCGGTGGCCTGTGGTCCTCTGATATAAGGGAGCGGTTCGCGGACTCACTTGGAACCGGCTAAGGAGTGGTGCCAGTCGAGAGGTAGGTCCCAGGGCGGGGGTTTCGGTATTAGTAGTGGGGTTACGCCTAGTTGTAATGGGAGAGAGACGCTAGTGTAGTAAGGGCGACTAGTGGTATTTCAGTAGGTAGAAACAGTAGGTCAAGTAGGGACGTGAGTCAGTCCAGTAAGACGGGAGAGGTCGTCAGTAGGCAGGGATGGAGACAGGTTAGTCATTGGGAGAGCCATGCTCAAAGTCAAGTTAAAAAAACCCGGAGAGAGAGACCAGTCGGTCCAGTAAAGAGAAGAAGACAGCTCAACGCGTAAAGGGAGACGACAAGCTTCGAGTTGATAAATGGGGAGACGATTGACGTGTAGTCAGTCAAACCGCTCATGCCTGTAACCGGCCTGCGAAAGAACCTGATGTCTGGTTCTGAACGAAAAATAATATGGTCACAAAAAAAGAAAAAGAAAAAGGTCAGTTCTAGAACCTGTTTAAGGGAGTTACAAACTTCAAGAGCCTAGAATCTTATTAGATCATAGGATATTACGTTACACATTGCTCAGTTTTGTCCACAACTCGGAAGGGGGCACCTTGGTACTTAATCTACTAGTAAGCATCCACAGTATGAAGGGATGTGCATTCTTGCCTTTGGTTTCCTGGGAATTATGGGTGTTAACTTCATTAATAGAATTTCTAAGTTTATCTCATTACATTTTACTGCAAATTTCAATATGTTCGATATTATCTCTATGTCTGCTAGAAACTTCCAATGATGTGTATGATGTACCAATAGAATGGACGTTATTACACACTTTAACTCTAATCCACTTCGTAAGTCAGCTTAGGGCACTTTGGGTAATGGTTTTTCGGAAGTCTACGCTATTGTGAGACGAGATTTTGGGGACGAATTAATAAAACACAAGGTTATCAGAAGGCGTTCATTATAATTCTGTGGGGTGTTGCTCGTTGGTGGTTTCGATAGGAAAAAATACCGGCGTGATTATCTGGTAATTAAGGCATTAGTAATCCGCGCTGGTTGAAGAAACTATTAAGCATAGGAGGTCAGGTTTGAGGGTCTGGGAAACGTATATTNGTTAAGACACCTGACTGCTCTTGCAGAGACCAGGTTCGATCCCCAGCACCCGGGTTTGATCCCCTGCATCCACATGACAGCTAACTCCATAACTCCCAATTCCATGGGAACTATCCCAGTTCCAGGGAATCGAACGCCCTCTCTTCTACCTCTGTGGCATTGCACAAACCTACGGGTGCCCACTACCTGCATGCAGACAGTACATTCATAACACATTAAAAATAAATAAAATAATGCCAGGGCGTTGGGTGCGCACGCCTTTAATCCTAGCACTTGGAGGCAGATGCAGGCGGATTTCTGAGAGTTCAAGGGCCAGTCTCTGGTCTACAGGCAGCTGCAGTTCCAGGACAAGCCTCGGGAGACTAGTAGTAGCACCCATGTCTCGAAAAACACCCACAAAAAAAAACAAAAATAAATAAAATTATAATAAATATATAGAAATAAAATCAAAATAAAAAATAAAAAAAAAGGAAGCAGGCTGAACATGGATGGAGCCAGTGAGGAGCAAGCCCAATAAGCGAGTCTGCCTCCGTGACCTGATGCTTCAGCTCCTGCCTCCGCGTTCCTGCCCTGAGTTAATCCTTGGGAGGATTCCGACGTAGCCCCAAGATTGATGATATTATAATAAACAAATACTTATCACTCGAACCCAGTTTAGTGATTCGGTACCAACACAGCTTTTTTATGTCCCCCCAGGGAAAAGTTGAGGCAAAGCCGCATAACCTACATGCAAAAGCCAAAGCATTACTTTAGTGTGGATGCATGTAGGGGTTTTTGAGGCAGTCTTAGACAAACTTCAACTCCTTATCCTCTGGCCTCCATGTCCCAAGAGCTCTGAATTTACAAGCCAGTGCCACCTCACCCAGCTACAAAGCATTCTTTTTGTTTTATTTGGCCAGGGTCTCTTTGTACAGCCCTGGTGGACCTGACACTATGTAGCAGGAACTGAGTGAACCTCCAGTCTCCAACTCCTGACGGTGCTGGGAGTACAGGTGTATGCCAGCACACTGCGATCTCAAAGCCTTTGTGTCAGTGGCAGTCCACATACTGTTTTTTATTTTTATTTTTATATGTGTATGAGTGTTACACACACATGGGAAGCAGAGGGCAGGGTCAATAACAATTTTCTGAGATCAATGTCAGGGCCTGGGGTCTATTATAGTGAGTTCCAGGCCAGCTGGCGGGCTACATAGATGAAACCCTGTCTCAAAAATCAAAACAAATTTGAAATGTAGTTGAGTCTGGTCTCAGAAAACTATTGCTTTTTTTTTTTTTTTTTTTTTTTGGTCTTTTTAAGACAGGGTACTCCCTGTAAGCCCAAGCTGTCGCTGGAACCCACTCTGTAGACCGAGGCTGGCCTTGAACTCACAAAGATTCGCAGCCCTGCCTCTCCTCCCAAGTTGCACTAGAAGTAAAGGCGTGTGCCACCACACCTGGCAACTATTGCTCTTTCTAACTGCACCTCCCAAAGCCTGCTTTTATTTTTTATTTTATTAAATCTTTTTTTTTTAAAACTTTTTAATAAAAATTTATTTTTTTGTGTGTATGAGTGTATCGTCTCCATGTAATTAGGTGTACCGCTGTCGTGCAATGCTGCGGGGACGAGGTCCCCAGATGAGGGCGTTACAGATTTCCCCTGGTAATGAGCTCAATGACGGATTTAGCCGCCCCCGTGGGTTGCTTGAGGAATACAAACCACGAGGTCCTCTGCAAAGAGCAGTCGGCGCTCTTAACGGCTGAGCCATCTCTCCAGCCCCAGACCTGCTTTTAAATTGATACCGTGTGCCACTCCAGGCCCACCCCACCTGGCTGTTTAATTGATTATCTCTCTTTTTCTCCCTCTCTCCCTCCTTCTCTCCCCCTTTTTTTTTTCTTTTTTCTCTCCCTCCTTCCCCCTCTGCCCTCTCCCCCCCTCCCTTTCTCCTGCCTCCCCCACCTCCTCCCCCTCTCTTAATCCTTTGACCTCTACCGGTTAGTGCAGGCAGCCAGGGGTGCAGGGTACTGCACTGAACCCAGCCAGTCGACCTGGTTGACAGCACCTGCAGGTGCCTCCAGAGCCCTTTTCCACCCAGCGTTGGCGCTGTGGCGCGGTTCCCAGTGCAGAGGCCCGCGGAGCGCCCTACGGTGCCCAGGTCTCCTCCCCGCTCTGCCTGCTCTTTCAGATCGGGTGGACTAAGATGCTCAGCGTGCGTGGGTTGGTTTGCAGCAGGCGCTGGCCTGCGTGCCGCCGGGTCGTCCTCCGGCCGCCAGGGGCGCTGTGGGTCGCGCCGAGCCCGGTGCAGATGCGGTGGCGACCGCCGCGCGCCTGCAGGGAGCTGGTGACCCGGCCCAGGAGTCCTGGCCGGACCGCGCCGCCATGGGTAAGGGGAGCCGGCCGGGGCACCGCCAGTCCCTGGCACCTCCAGCCTGTGGTGGGCAGGCGCAGCCGGGGACGGGGAGGCGGGGGCTCCCGGGTCGCCATGGCAACGTGCGCCCCTCCTGCATCCCTCCCGCCCCGCCCGGGTTCTGGGGCCTGGCGGCGCAGGGCGCGAGGTCCTGCGGCTTTTGGGGCGCGGGGACCGGCGGGGTCGGGGTGACGCTCTGGGGTCCACGGCGCCGTCAGGGATCCGCGATGACTTTCCAGGCTTGGGGGTGGCGGAAGGATGATGCGGCTCCGGTTTGGGGCCGGGTACCCGGCGCCGAGGGCGAGAGAGGGGGAGCGGTGCGGTGCAAGACCCTAGGTGAGCGCTGGGCGGGGCGGCGGCCCCCAGGCCTCGGGCAGGCGGGGGATATGGGGGCGGGCGCGGGGAGCGCCGGAGTGCTCAGCTCACGGCCCCCGCACCGCACCAGCAGCGCGGGTCGGCCGGGGAGCCCAGCTAGGGCGGGTCCGCGCAGCCGACGCCCCCACGACCCGCCTGCGGTCCCCGGATGGGTGTCTGGCGGGTTATGGGGTGGGATGAGCACTGTGGAATGAGAATCGCCACAGATTATGAAACAGTTAGTGGTGTCACCCCAGGTGGGAGTGGGGGTTGGGAGTCAGTCGAGATGCAACAGATCGGAAGGAATGATGTATGTAGCCCCTCCGCCATCCAGCTTGGTCACAGCAGCTGCGTATGCGTTTTAACTTGCTGAGGATTCAGCGGGAGGCATAGAGCTGAAATCCCAACTACAGTAGAATACTAGACCTTTGGTACCTCTGCATTTTCAGTGACAGAAAACCATACACTTTTTTTTTTTTTTTTTTTTTTTTTTTTTTTG
>VZQC01011025.1:676678-702571 GCA_009823505.1 Rhizomys pruinosus | reverse complement strand
AGGGTCTCCCTTTTAGTCCCAGCTGGCCTGGAGCTTACTCTGTAGACCAGGCTGGCCTTGAATTCACAGAGATCCGCCAGCCTTTGCCTCACAAGTAGACCAAGCTGGCCTAATGAACATATTGACCACTTGGGTTTGTTACTTGTGTAGAGATTATGAAATGCCATCTAAGAGCTTAATTTTAAATCATCTTGTTTACAGAAAATATTCGATCAGTTGCCACAGTGCTGAGAGTGAGTGGTTTGAAAACATCTGAAATTTTTTTTTTTTTTTTGTATTTTTGAGACAGGGTCTCCTTTTAGTCCCAGCTGGCCTGGAGCTCACTCTGTAGTTCAGGCTGGCCTTGAACTCACAAAGATATGCCTGCCTCTGCCACTTGGGTGCTGGGATTAAAGTCTTGCACCACCACGCCTGGCTGCCCCTGGAATTTTTAAGACAATACAATTTAGGGGAAAGACAGTCGTATTTGGGTGGGACTGTGGCTACGTGGTAAAGCATGTGCCTGCTGAGCCATTTCAGCTGCCCAGAAAAGCATTTTAAAGACTCGTTCTCTGTGGTGAAGTCTCACAGAAGGTAAAAGTACGAAAGAACGACAGATTTGTAGGATCTTGAGGATAATTCGTATGCTGACTGGAGTGGGCTGGTAGTTTTCCGTGTGGCCTGTGAAACACATAGAGTTGAGTAGGTCTGCAGGTAGGTGGCCTGAGGAGACAGCTCACTGCGCATAAGGAAACCCAGGCTAGGGTTGACCTCTGTGGGGAGGGACAGGCTCGTTGTCTTCCTCATTGTCATCTCAGAAATGATGCCAGGCTGTTCTTGGACTTTTCAGCTACAAAAGACCCCACAGCTGTGGAGAGAGCGAACTTGCTCAACATGGCCAAACTGAGCATCAAAGGACTCATTGAATCTGCCCTGAGCTTTGGCCGCACTTTGGACTCCGACTATCCTCCTCTCCAGCAGTTCTTTGTGGTTATGGAGCACTGTCTGAAACATGGGCTTAAAGGTATTATGAGAGTTGGAAAATCAATTCACCTGCAATCTCCTTCTTCATCTAAATATCCTTGAAAAATATTTTTGAGGCCATAACTACTATAATTTTGCATTTTAAAATATTGAATTCCTGGACGTGGTGGCGCATGCCTTTAATCTCAGCACTCAGGAGGCAGAGGCAGGTGGATCTCTTGAGTTCAAGGCCAGCCTGGTCTACATAGTGAGCTCCAGGCCAGCTGGGACTAAAGGGAGACCCTATCTCAAAAATACTAAAAAAAAATTAAGAAATATTGAATATGTTGATTTTAGGAGAAATATTACCATTTTGCATTTTCTAATGGGTGGTCCTCAAAAAACGCTTAGTTCTTAGAGTTTTGTGAAAAAAGTTGATAAAAAAAGAAAAACATATTTGATTACTTAAAAATTTTTTTATTTATTTTTATTTTTATTTATTTATTTATTTTTGGTCTTTTTGAGACAGGGTCTCCCTATAGCCCTACCTGGCCTGGCTCTCACTCTGAAACCACACTGGCCTTGAACTCACAGAGATCCACCTGCCTCTGCCTTCCAAGTGCTAGAATTAAAGGCGTGCACCACCATGCCTAGCTTAAAGACGGTTCTTAGCTGCCATGTGGATTCTGGGAGTCGAACCTGGGTTCTCTGCAAGAGTAGTTGGTGCTCTTAACCGCTGAGCCATCTCTCTAGCCCCTGATATATATATATATTTTTTGGTCTTTTTGAGACAGGGTCTCCCTGTAGCCCCTGCTGTCCTGGAACTCACTGTAGACCAGGCTGGCCTTGAACTCACAAAGATCTGCCTGCCTCTGCCTCCCGAGTGCTAGGATTAAAGGCGTGCACTACCAGGCCTGGCTTTTTTTTTTTTGTTTTAACATACCCCCTTGAACCTGTTTTCATTCTAGGATAATTATAGGGTTCTTAAAACAATTTTTTTAGGGTTGTGCATGATGGTACATGCCTGCCTTTAATACTTAAGAGGCAGTGGCATATTGACCTCTGAGTCTGAGGCTAGGCTAGTCTACATAGGGAATTCCAGGCCAGCTAGGGGCTATAGGGAGACCCTGTCTAAAACAAAACAAAACTCAAAATAATTATATTTATTTATATCTATTTTGTGTGTGTGTGTGTATGTGTACGTACATGTATGCATGCATGTACAAGCCATGGTACAAAGCACAGCCATCAGAGGGCAAGTTGCAAGAGTCAGTTGGGACCCAGGGCATCAGGCTTGGTGTCGAGTGCCTTTATGCCCTGGGCTATCTTAACGGCCCCATTGTGTCCAAATATTTGGGCAGTTTTATTTTTTGGGTTTTGGCTTTTTGATACATGGTCTCCCTGGTTACCCTGGTTGGACTAGATCTCCTGTGTAGACCAGCTGGCCTTGAACACAATAGAAGAAATCTGCCTTCCTCTACCTCAGGAATGCTGGAATTTAAGGCACACACCTGGAAATTAAGGGTGGTGTACCTTTGCCCCATTTTTTTTTTTTTTGTCTTTTGGCGAGGGTCTCCTTTTGTAGCCCCAGCTGTCCTGGAAGCTCACTCTGTACGACCATGCTGGCCTTGAACTCACAAAGGATCCGCTGCCCTGGCCTCACGGAGTGCAGATTGTTAAAAGGCGTGTGCGCCACCACTTGCCGGTTTCATTTTTTTTTTTTTAAGTATTTTTAACTCACAATGTGTATGTGTATCTGTGTTAGTGTATACCAAATAATGTATTTGGTGCTCTTGGAGGAGTTAGAAGCCTGATGTGTACTGTCAACTGAACTCAGGTCCCCTGGTAGAGCAGCTTTTTATTTTATTTATTTATTTATTGGTATTTTTGAGACAGGGTCTTCCTTTAGTCCAGATGGCCTGGAGCTCACTCTGTAGACCAGGCCGGCCTTTAACTCACAGAGATCCGCCTGCCTCTGCCTCCCAAGTTGCTGAGGATTAAAGGCTGTGTGCCACCACGCCCAGCTTTTTTATTATTTTTATGTGTATGAGTATTACTGTCTGCATGCTAGGTGGTGCACCGGTCGTTGCAAAGCCTAGAGGTAAAAGAGGTCAGACATATTGCCCTAGAACTGAATTAATATAGGTGCATGTTAGCACCATGATGGTGCTAGGGAATGAACCTGGGTCCTCTGCGAAAGCAGTCTGTCGCTCTTAACTGCATAGCCTCTCTCCAAGCCCCTAGACGCGCTTTTTAAATGTACAGTGATAATCACAGATTTTTATGAAATAATTCTTAGGTGGGGTGGTGGCCAAGCTATAATCTCCCAGGATTTGGGAGCTGGAGGGCTGGGGATCAAACATCAGGCATATCTACTATAGCAAGTTTGAGGCTAGCCATGGGCTACATAGGACCCTGTCTTTTAAAAAATTTTTATTTTTCAATGTTGTATGTGTCATCTCTTATTTTTTTGTTTTGTCTTTTCAAGGACAGGGTCTCCCTGTAGCCCCCAGGCTGTCCTGGAACTGGTCTGTAGACCAGGTGGCCTTGAATCTCACAAAGATCCGCTGCCCTGCCCTGCCCAAGTGCTAGGATTAATGCGTGCGCAAAGGCCCAGCTATGGTGATGTACATCTTTAGTCTAGCACTGGGGATGAGGGAGGCGGGATCCTCTGAATTCATGGCCAACTGGTCTACAGAGTGAGTTCAGGCCAGTGGGATTATCGGGAGACTGTCTCAAAAAAAAATTTTCCTGTTTTGTCTCTTAGTCTAATGGTCAGTGTTTTTTACACAGTGTGAGGAGGGGTCAACCTGGGAGAGGAGAGTGTCTGTTAGCCTTAAAAAGGCAGGTTGGATCTGGTATCACATAATAAAACTGGGCCAGGGTGTACTTTTTTAATCCAGCAACTTTGGAAAGTTGAGGAGAAGGATAGTGAAGGCTTGAAAGCATCCTCATCCCCAGGAGAAAGCTGACTCCTCTGATGCTGGCTCAGATCGTTTCTAGCTTGCGGCTATCACCAGTGCTGTTAACCACTGAGCCGTTTCTCTTCTGGCTCCATTTTTTTTTTTTTTTTTTTTTTTGTCTTTTGAGACAGGGTCTCCCTGTAGCCCCAAGCGTCCTGGCAAATCACTCTGTAGACCCAGGTCTGGCCCTTGAACTCACAAACACAAAAAACGAATTTTCCCCGCCTGCCATCTGCCTCCATCCACGTCGCTTAGGATTAAAGTGTGCGCCACCACGCCCGGCTTTGGCTCCACCTTTTTGCCTTATTGTAAACAGTGCTTTAAGAACATCTTTGGTATATATAAATTTGCCCCACATTATTCTAGGATTCTTCAGCAGTCTAGATTTTCCTTTTTTTGCGTACCTTTTTAAGACAGGGTCTCCCTTTAGTAACCAGCCTGTTCCTGGAGCTCGCTCGTAGACCAGGGCTGGCCTTGAACTCACAGAGATCGTTATCTCTACCTCCTGCGTGCTGGATATTAACGGATGCGCCACCATGCCCGGCTTCAGCAGTCTTAGAAATGGAAGGAAATAGGCAGTTGAGATTTATTTATGAGGGGCCTACGGTTTATCAACAGTGGATAAGAACATTTGTTTCCCCACTCTTGATAATCTGTCTCTTTATTTGAGATTTTTTTTTTTTGGCCTCAGCTGTCCTGGAACTCAGTACATAGACCAGGCTACCCTGACTCACCGCGATCCGTCTGCCTATGCCTTCTCAAGTGCTGGGATTAAAGGCGTCACCAGCCCAAGTCCAGTTTTAATTTTTTTTTAATTTATTTTTTTTGTATGTGTATGCATGTCTGTCTGCATGTAGTTTGTGCACCCGTTGTCGTTGAGTGCGCGGAGGTCAGAAGAGGGTTGTAGGATTCCCTGGAATTGGAGTTACAGATGTCTCAGCTGCCATGTGGTGCCGGGGATCGAAATCTGGTCCTATGCAAGAGCAGTCGTGGGTGCTCTCTTCACCTCTAGGTATTTCCAGCCCCCTAAGACGTTTTTTATCCACCATGTGGGTGTCTGAGAATGTAAACCTGGATCCTCTACCATGTGCGTGCTGAGAATGGAACCCTGGATCCTCTGCCAGAGCAATTGGCACTCATAACCACTGAGCAATCCCTCATAGCCTACAAAATAAAAATTACTTTTTTATTTTGTGTATATACGTGCCTTTTATGTAGTGCACACCTTTCATGCAATTCCTGAGGCGGCCAGAAGATGGCATCAGACTTCCTGGAACTGGAGTTATATTTGGTGGTTAGTAACTCTGTGGGTGCTGGGAACTGAACCTGGGTCCTCTGCAAGAGGCTGGTCTCTTCGCCCTTTAGCATTCTCACCACAAGAGGCAAGATGAGATATCCTATGTTCCCTTGGCTGCAGTCAAACAGTCTTTCTGCTTCAGTTTTCTGAGTAGCCAGGAACATTGATGCAGTTTGTCACTGATCCCAGCTTACAAATGCTTTTAAAAATTATTATTATTATTATTTATTAGCGTGTATGTGCTCTGTGTTTATGCTTGGTCTTTGGGTGCCTGCTGAGACCATAAGAGGGCATTCATTAGATTCCCTGAAGTTGGAGTTAAAGGCAGTTGTGAACTGCCTGATGTGGGTGCTAGGAACTGAACTCTTAGCCTCTGGAAGAGCAGGGAGCTGTCTTAACTACTGAGCCATCTCATTAATCTAGATATTTTCAGCACATCAGGAAATTACTAGTCTGATCCCAGGCTTTCTTGAATTTTAGTATTTTAATATTTTCAATATTTTTCGGGGCTGGGGGACATGCCACTGCTTACCTGTAGAGGTCAGAGGACAATTGCTGATGACTTGCTGGCATCAGTTCTCCCCTTCCCTGTGGGTTCTGGAGATGGATTCAGGTTAGTAGCCTGGCAGCAGGTGCCTTCACCCCTGGGTTGCCCCACTGGCTCCCTTATGCTTTGATTTGATTTTTTTTTTTTTTTTTTTTTTTTTTTTTGACAGTGTTCCTTGTAGATCAGCCTGGAACCTCATTTGTGGCATTATGTTATGGCCCACATCATTAATCACCCTGAACAAATTTTTTTTTTTCTTTTTCTGGGGGGTCTTTTTGAGACAGGATGGTCTCCCCGTAGCTCCAGCTGTCCTGGAACCATTGTGTAGAAAGGCCCTTGGCCTTGACTCAAAAGAGATTGGGTTGCCTCTTGCATCCCCCAGGATGTGTCCTAGTTTTTTTTGTTTGTTTTTTGCTTCCGTTTCGTTCGTTTTTTGTTTGTTCTTTTCAAGACAGGGTCCCCTTGTGGCCCCAGATGTCCCGGGGAACTCGATCGTTAGAACAGTGCGGCCTTGAACTCACAAAGATGTGCTTGCCTCTTGCCTCCTGAGTGTAGGATTAAAGGCATGCACCACCACACCCGCCCCGGGTCTTAGGTTTTTAAGAGTGGGCCTGAACTCGGAGGTCACTAGTTCGTCTAAGTATCTCCTTTGAGAGCCAGGTGGTTGTCTCTCCCAGAGCTGCCAATGGCCTCCTTGTTCCCTGGAACTTTTGCAGAATGGAGCGTATGTGCCCTACCCCTGTGCAGATGGAGCTGTCTGTGCCCTACCCCTGTGCAGATGGAGCTGTCTGTGCCCTACCCCTGTGGAGATGGAGCTGTCTGTGCCCTACCCCTGTGCAGATGGAACTCTCTGTGCCCTACCCCTGTGCAGATGGAGCTGTCTGTGCCCTACCCCTGTGCAGATGGAGCTGTCTGTGCCCTACCCCTGTGGAGATGGAGCTGTCTGTGCCCTACCCCTGTGCAGATGGAGCTCTCTGTGCCCCACCCCTGTGCAGATGGCAGTGACTCTGGAACCCTCTTTCTCCCTCTCTGTCCCCTGACAGGCCACACCCATAATTTATTCTAAACAGCTTCTCCTGATTCATTGGGGAAGTACAAGTTCATCTTAACAGACCATCCAGCCTTTTCATTCCTAGTATCTCATTCATCCAAAGTCACATGTCCTCCCAGTCTCCACTGTGTGCAATGCAGATGGGTGCTCTGCCTTTCAGCTCTCCGATACGTTAATTCTCAGGCATACCCACATCCATTCATTGCCTTTCTGGGTGGACTGTCCAACTGAGGTTGCCAAGGAGATGCCCGGGCATCAGACCCAAGAGCCCAAGAGCACATAGTTTTGCTGGGGTTAATTAAATTCATTAGTCCAGATTATGTCCATTAATAAGTTATTCCTGTACTCACTACATAGACCAGGCTGGCCTTGATCCAACAGAGCCTCTGTCTCCCGAGTGCTAGGATCAAAGGTGTGTGCCACCACGCCCAGCCTCAACTTCGTGTTTTGGGGAGGATTGTGTAAGCTTTTGAAATTCTGGGCTGGAAAAGCCATTGAATTACAGAGTTTGTTGCTGTGGAACTTGGAACAGTTATGCTGAAAGAGCTGTAGATGATGGAGGCCTGGCTCATGAAGCTCCAGAGGGAAGTGGAGAATATCAGGGCTGTTTGTGTGACTTTTTTTTTTTTCTCTTTTCAAGACAGGGTCTCCCTGTAGCCCCAGCTGTCCTGGAACTCACTCTGTAGACCAGGCTGGCCTTGAACTCACAAAGATCCTCCTGCCTCTGCCTCCTGAGTGCTAGGATTAAAGGCATGTGCCACCACGCCCTGCGATGTTTTGAATTATATGAGAAAGCATGCTGAGCATGGGCCAGGGGAGCAAGCCAGTAAGCAGGGTTCTTCCATAGCCTGTGCTTCAGCTTCTGCCTCCAGGTTCCTGCCCTGAGTTACTACCTTGGGCTCCCTCATTGATTTACTATGACCTGGGAGATGTAAGATGAATAAACCCCTTCCTCCCCAAGTTCATATTGATCAGAATATTTTGTCAGAGTAATTGAAGACAAACTAGAACAGGAAGCAGCCAGCCTCAACAATCCAGACTGAGCCTTCCTTGTCAGTCGTGAGAGGCGGGAGCTGACTGCGGGAATGGCCACAGCCACACGCTGATGCAGCCGCAGGGCTAAGTGAGGGCCGACGTAGAAGGATGGGATTGTGGGGTGTTGGTTGTAAAGGGTCTTGGGGCCCAATAAGGGCAGGAGGACCTATTTGCAGCTTTATGGCTGCAGGTGGTGTGTGCTGGGGCCTTAGTCCCTAAACAGGGGCTGACAATGTTCTATAAGCCCCTTCAGTGGGAGTGATGGTTTATGACTGGACAGGGATTGTTTTTGGCAATCTGCCTTTATTGTGCATGCTAGGCACATGCTCTGCCATTGAACTACATCTCCAGTCCTCTTTTCTTTTTTCTTTTGTTTGTTTTTGGTCTTTTTGAGACAGGGTCTCCCTGTAGCCCCAGCTAGCCTGGCACTCCCTATGTAGACCAGGCTGGCCTCAATCTCACAGAGATCTAACTGCCTTTGTCTCCCAAGTGCTGGGATTAAAAAGGTGTGTACCAGGGCTGGGGAGATGGCTCAGTGGCTAAGAGCACTGGTTGCTTCTGCAAAGGACCTGGGTTCAATTCCCAGCACCCACATGGCAGCTAACAACTACCTGCTGGGCATGGTGGCACATGCCTTTAATCCTAGCACTTGGGAGGCAGAGGCAGGCAGATCTCTGTGAGTTCAAGGCCAGCCTGGTCTACAAATCGAGTTCCAGGCCAGCTAAGACTAAAGGGAGACCCCGTCTCAAAAAGACCAAAACAAAAACAAAAAACAACTACCTATAAGTCCAGTTCCAGGGGATCCAGTGTTCTCTGCTGTCCTCCGCAGGTATTGCACAACACAGGTGCACTTACACACATACAGGCAATACACTCATACACATAAAATAAAAATAATAGGGGCTGGAGAGATGGCCCAGAGGTTAAGAGCGCCGACTTAAGAGCTCTTGCAGAGGACCCGGGTTCAATCCCCATCACCCACATGGCGGCTGAGAACCGTCTTTATCTCCAGTTCCAGGGGAATCCGACACCATCTTCTGACCTCTGAGGCATTGCACGACACGGGTGCACAAACCTACATGCAGACAGTACATTCATACACCTATAAAAATAAATAAAAAATTAAAAATTAAAAAATAAAAATAATAAATAGGGCTGAAGAGATGGCTCAGTGGTTAAGAGCACTGACTCCTCTTTCATAGGGCACAAGTTTGATTCCCAGCACTCACATGGTGGCTAAGAACCATCTTAGGCTGGGCGTGGTGGTGTACGCCTTTAATTCCAGCACTCAGGAGGCAGAGGCAGGTGGATCTCTGTGAATTCAAGGCTAGCCTGGTGTACAGAGTGGGTTCCAGGCCAGTTGGGACTAAAGGGAGACCCTGTCTCAAAAACACCAAAAAAAATTTTTTTCATTAAGAAAATAAATAAAATATGAAAAAAAGGTGGATACCACCGTGCCCACTCTTTTATTTTGATAGGATTTCACAAGTTACCCAGGCAAGCCTTGAACTTCTGATCCTCCTGCCTCAGCTTCTCACATACCTGAGGTTGTAGGCAGATTCCACTGGGCTGTATGAACACCCATATCTGGCAGCTCACAACCATTTGTAATTTCAGCTCCAGGGGAATCTGACACCTCTGGCCTCTCAGGGCACTTGCCTCACATGCACAGACCCACACACAGACACAAAACTAAGAACAGTGAAAAATAAATCTAAAGCCAGGTGTGGTGGGGCGCGCCTTTAGTCCACGCACTAGGGAAGCAGAGGCAGGTGGATCTCTGAGTTCAAGGCCAGCCTGCTCTACATAGTGCGTTCCAGGCCAACTGGGTCTACAAGGGAGACCCTGTCGCAAAAAGACTAAAATAAATAAGTACATCTAAAAAAAGAGTGGAAAGGCTTGAAAGATGGCTGAGTGGTTGAGAGCAATGGCTGCTCTTGCAGAGGACCTGAGTTCAATTCACAGCACCCACATGGTGGCTAAGAACTGTCTTTAAGCCGGGTGTGGTGGCGCATGCCTGGGGAGGCAGAGGGAGAAGCAGGCAGATCTCTGTGAGTTCAAGGCCAGCTTGGTCTACAGAGTGAGTTCCAGGCCAGCTGGGGCTATAGGGAGACCCTGTCTCAAAAATAAATAAATAAATAAATAAATAAAAAATAAATAAATAAATGAAAGATCTCTGAATAATGATGTTTTGGTATAAAATGTTGAAACTATCTACACACACGTGTATATATTGTATGTTTCGTGTATATGTGGCATATGTGTGTATGGTGCATGAACCATGTATGCAGATGTAGAGGCCTGAGCAGGGTGGTGAGCACCTTCCTCTGTTCCTGTCTGCCTTACTGCTCACACAGGGTCCCTTATTGACCTGCAAGTCCACCGTTTGATGTGCCCGTCCCTGTCCCACAAGTGCTGGGGTCCAGCGTGTGCATCAATGCCCAGCTGTTTTATGTGGGTGCTGGAATTTGCTAAGATCCTCACACTAGCTGAGCAAGTGCTGTCACCATTGAACCATCCCTCCAGACCCAGAGCTGAAGATTAAAGATGATGTTACTCTGCCGTTTTATGAGTTGAAATCTTATGTTCTTTTTTCCAGTGAGAAAATCGTTTCTGAGTTATAACAAAACTATCTGGGGTCCTTTGGAGCTGGTCGAGAAGCTGTACCCAGAGGCAGAGGAAATAGGAGCGAGTGTCCGGGACCTGCCTGGTCTTAAGTAAGTCATCGTCTTCTTAACTCATCCGTAGCCCCAGAAGTGTGTTTACTGTTGCTGGAACATAATTTAGCTAGTTTGTTTGTTTGTTTATTTATTTATTTGTCTTTTTGAGACAGGGTCTCCCTGTAGCCCCAGCTGTCCTGGAACTTGCTATGTAGACCAGGCTGGCCTTGAACTCACGAAGATCCACCTGCCTCTGCCTCCCAAGTGCTAGGATTAAAGGCATGTGCCACCATGCCCGGCTTAGTTTAGCTAGTTTAGTTTCTTCAGTGTTCCATTTTCTCCTAATAAACTCAGTTCACTATGGCTCAGCTCATATTCTTTTTTTTGTGTGTGTGAAGTTTTTCTATCCCTTTCAATAAGAATTACCTGCTGATAGAACTGACAAGATGGCTCAGAGGTAAAGGCACAGGTGGAAGGGGAGTGCTGAGTCCACCGAACTGTCCTCTGACATTCACACACGTGCCCGTATGCATACAAATTGTACATAAATACACATGCACACTCATGCACCGTTGATAAATACAAAAAGCTAACCGCTGATACCTGCTGTGCTGGGTAGCTTTGGTATCAGTTTGACACACCTGGGTTGAGGGAACCTCAGTTGGGGAATTGGCTCCATTGGACTGGCTTGTGGCCACATCTGTGGGATCTTTTTTTGTTGTTTTTTTTGTTTTTTTGTTTTTTTGTTTTTTGGTCTTTTCGAGACAGGGTCTCCCTGTAGCCCCAGCTGTCCTGGAACTCACTCTACTTACTCTATAGACCAGGCTGGCCTTGAACTCACAGAGATCCGCCTGCCTTTGCCTCCCAGGCACTAGGATTAAAGGCGTGTGCCACCACACCCGGCTTTCTCTTTATGTTCTTAACATGCTGCTGACGTGAGCACACGCAATGCTGTTATTACCAGAAGCATTTACATTTATCTGCATCCTACTTTTCTGTATTGCTTAAAGTTCTGCCTTGTATTATAGAAGATGCAAGTCTGTTTTTTGTTTTTGCTTTTTATTTTTGTTTTTGTTGTTGACAAGGGTCTCCCTTGTCCCAGTGCACAGGGAAGTCATGCTGTGCACTAGGGTGGCCTGGATCTCACACAGTTCCTCCTGCCTCTGCCTCCAAAGGGCTGGGATGAAGGTGTGTGTTGCCATGCCTGTTGTGCAGGTTCCTTTTCATGTAGTCTGTATCGATCAGACACACTCTGAGTGTGAAGCTAATCTGCACATAGCGGGTGGTTAGTAACTCCTTAAAGCCTGAATTTGGCTGACTCTAAGGCAGAGGCTCAGGAACTTGTGTTCTCAGCAAGCCATTCATCTTAGTACTTGTGCAAATTGCTCTTCTTTCTTTGATTACTGGGGTGGTTTGTCATTTTCTGTTTCATCAGATAAACATGAAACTGCCACAGTGCAGGTCCATGGAAGCTCAGAAATCAGGAAGGTTTAAGGTTCTTTTAGGTATGATGTATTTAGGCCAGGTTTTGTTTGTTTGTTTGTTTGTTTGTTTGTTTTGTTTTTTTGTCATTTTGAAACGGGGTCTCCCTGTTGTCCCAACTGGCCTGGAACTTGCTGTGTAGACCAGGCTTGCCTTGAACTCCCAGAGATCTGCCTACTTCTGCCTCCCAAAGTGCTGGGATCAAAGGCATGCACCACCATGCCTGGCAGGCCAGGTTTTTAATGTTCTCTAGGGTAAACCAAATCTATACAAATATATGCTAATATACATGCCCCTGTAGTTTGTCTTTTTATTATCTCCCCCCCAAGATTTCTTTTTTCTTCTTTTGGGGGAGGAGTCTTTGAGACAGAGTTTCCTGTAGCCCCAGCTGTCCTGGAACTCTATGTAGACCAGGCTCACCTGGATCTCACACCATAACAATAAAATCTCACAACATAACTAAAATTTTAAAAATAAAGCTGGGTGTGGTGGTGCACACCTTGAATCCCAGTACTCAGGAGGCAGAGGAAGGCAGATCTCTGTGAATTCAAGGCCAACCTGGTTTACATAGTAAGTTCCAGGCTAGGGGCTACAGGGAGACTGTGTCTCAAAAGNCTTAGTATTATTAAATTGCTAGTGCCTTGTTTAGGATTTAGTTCATATACTGGGTTTTTCTCGAAGAAAATATTTTCCACTTCTAAGGTGTTTAGTTGCTTTGTTTTCACATCCAACTTTTCTTACAAGTTCCTGTAGAGTGAAATCTTTCTTTTCTACTTATTTTCCTTTCCTATTTACGTTTATAGCTTTATCTGAACTCCCAGGTTTCTGAGCCCTCTTTTTTCCCCTTTAAATTGGTGATTTTAGTGTTTCTTTGAAATGGAAACATTAGGGATTCTTCATGTCTCTGTCAGAGGCCATTATGCTTTCCTCTGTCTTCCAGAAGCATTCAGTACTGAAACCTCCACTTCGGTCTCCTTTGATGAGCAGGAATAGCTCACTGGAGCTCCTAGCTTCTAAGACTCTGGTCCTAAAAACAGGGCACATTTCACTACCTGTGCCTGCCTACTCTTTCATCCTCATTAAATCCTCACTGAAAGTTAAGCACCACCTCTCCTGACCATTTCCGACTGTCCCCTGTGGAAGCCTCCTTCTACTTTACAAACTCTTCATCTTTTCCCCAGAATATTCTCGACCTCTGGGTTACTAAGAATATCATCAGACTTTTAGTACAATGTAGTTCTTTCCTAAAAATACTTCTTTTTCCTACAAATCTCTCTTGTGAAGACAGAACTCCTTACATCCCAGGCTCAGGCACCTTTCAGAAGGGAGGCTGTGCTCTCCTGGTTCCTCACAGGCTCTGCCTATAGCACCAAGTGTTTATGGTATATTCACCACCAGTCTGCAAGTAACTGTCCTGTCAGCAAACTCGTAATCCCATCTCCTCTCACATTCCAAGTTATTAGCCATTCTCTCTTTTCCTATTGGTAAAAACCATAAGGTCATCAGGTGTGTGCCAAGGTTTACTGTGCTTTGCAGAGAGCCATTCTGCCTCATTTGCCATCTGCATTGTTGCCTTGTCTCCTTCAGGCTGTGTGACTCACTGCAGCAGAAGGTGCAACGACAGATAAAGCTACGTAGCTATGGCTGGATCCTTACAGTGAAGAAAGAGCTGCAGGCCCTTCTGTTTGGCCGCCGATGGAATCCTCACTTTCCTAGTCCCATATTCATAGGCATTTCCAGTTTTTCCAGGTCCTCTCTTCATGGAGAGTGGCCCCTTCTTGACTAAGGCTGGTCTCTCCAGGCCCTCCTACCTCTTCTAAATCTTGCTCCTCTCTTTGTAATCTTTAATATTTCTTATTTAAAATGCATTGTTCAGGGTTTCACAGTTTCTTTCTCCTTGATCTACATTAGCTCTTTTTTTTTTTGGTCTTTTCGAGACAGGGTCTCCTTGTAGCCCCAGCTGTCCTGGAACTTGCTCTGTAGACCAGGCTGGCCTTGAACTCACAAAGATCCGCCTGCCTCTGCCTCCCAGGTGCTAGGATTAAAGGCGCGCGCCACCACGCCCGGCTTGTTATGACTTTTAAATACATGTTGGCTGGCTCACACCTAGAGTCCCAGGTCTTAAGAGGCTGAGGCAGGAGTGTTACCACAAATCTGAGGCTAACGTCCGCTACATATTTGGAGGGCTGCCATGAGACCTTCTCCCAAACAAACCTAAATAAATAAATATTAAATAAAAAATTTCAGACATCACATTTTAAGGCATACTAATTTATTGATGCTTTTTATTTATCTTTTAATATTATTTTCATTTTATGTGTATGAGTATATTGCCTGTATGTATGTAAGTACACTCATGTTGTACAGTGCCCGCAGAGGTAAGAGAGTGTTGAATTCTCCTGAAACAGGAGTTATTGGTTGTTGTTAGCCACCATGTAGGTGTTGAGACTTGAATGGTTCTCTGTAAGAGCAGCCAGCGCTCTTAACTGCTGAGCCATCTCTCCAGCCCCCATCTTTTTTTTAAGACAGGGTCTCAACTATGTAGTTCGCTCTCCTGGAACTTGCTGTGTAGACCAGTCTGGTTTTAAACCCACAGAATTTTGCCTCCCTCTGCCTCCCAAGTGCCACCATGCCCAACTAGATATAATTCTTATAGAAATAATACTCTTTGTAGAGAATTACTTCTTCTAAAGCATGATCATGTTTAAATGTCCTCTAAATACAGATTTGCTTACTTTCCAGGGACTGATTTGCTTGCTCAAAGAAGTAACATCGCCAGGCATGGTGGCGCATGCCTGTAATCCCAGCACTCAGGAGGCAGAGGCAGGCAGATCTCTGAGTTCTAGGCCAGCCTGGTCTACATAGAGAGTTCCAGGACAGCTGGGGCTATAGAGAGATCCTGTCTCATAAACACACACACACAAAAAGCCTCCTTGTCCACGTGGACTTGACCAGACAGAGCATGTAGCCAGTGATTTTAGAGCTAAGGCTGTTTTCTAAACAATCAGTGCTTTTTTGCAGGACTCCGCTTGGTCGAGCACGAGCCTGGCTTCGATTAGCCCTCATGCAAAAAAAAATGGCCGATTACCTGCGCTGCTTAATTATCCAGCGTGAACTCTTGAGGTCAGTATCCATTAAGTCGTGTTCACTTTCACTTTTTCTTCACTTATTTATATCTTGTCTTCCAAAAAGGTGTGAGGAAAGATATATGGCATACAATAAAATAGCACAAAATAAAAGGACTAGCAAAATTTGAAATTAGAAAACATACTGAGTGGCAGGGTGTGGGGGAGGGCACACACTGATGAGACCTGGCCTATAAGAATCACACAGGCTTTTATCAGCCAGTATGGGGAATGTTTAATTCTCTGGATTCCAATTTGTGTTGGAATTTGAGGGTTTAATGGCATTTTTTTAATTTTTTTTTTTTTGAGACAGGGTCTCCCTGTCACCCCAGCTGGCCTGGAACTCACTCTGTAGATCAGGCTGGCCTTGAAGGCACAGAGATCCGCCTGTCTCTGCCTCCTGAATGCTAGGATTAAAGGTGTGTGCCAACTCGCTCGGCAGCAGGAATAAGAGGGTTCTTAGTCACCTGTGGGTGGTGGGAATTGAACCTGGGTCCTCTGCAAGAGCAGTTGGTGTTCTTAACCACTGAGCCATCTCTTCAGCCTGTTCTTAAAATCTTGCATATCCAGATGAGAGCTTTAGCTACTGTGG
Source organism: Rhizomys pruinosus (assembly GCA_009823505.1). Classification (NCBI taxonomy): domain Eukaryota; kingdom Metazoa; phylum Chordata; class Mammalia; order Rodentia; family Spalacidae; genus Rhizomys; species Rhizomys pruinosus. The sequence continues at coordinate 686,877 of VZQC01011025.1, read as the reverse complement.
GCATTGTCTAATTGAAGGCCAAATGTTTAAGACTAACTTTCGGGACCAGGCAATCGATCTTCTGTCAGAGTGGGCTGAGGACAGGTCTCCATTGTCCTGGCTCTCTGAGAGTGCCTCTCCAATATTCTGGGAATATTGTCCTATGTTACTGTCTAGGGATCTTGATCAGATTAGTTTCCTCTTCTAATTAAAGAATTAAAAGGCAGGGGAGGGGCTGGAGAGATGGCTCAGTGGTTAAGAGCGCTGACTGCTCTTGCAGAGGACCTGTGTTCAATTCCCAGCACCCACATGGTGACTAAAAACCCTCTTTTTAAGCCAGGCCTGGTGGTGCACACCTTTAATGCTAGCACTCAGGAGGCAGAGGCAGGCGGATCTCTGTGAGTTCAAGGTCTACAGAGTGAGCTCCAGGCCAGCTGGGGCTATAGGGAGGGAGACCCTGTCTCAAAAAAAAAAAAGGCAGGGGGAAAAAAATCTGACACAAGAGAAACAACAGGTGACAAATTTTATTTTATTTTATTTTTTTGACAAATTTTATTGAAAGTAAAGAAAAACAGAAAGATTCTCCACAAGTGGAGAGGGGATTCATAAATTGAAGAAATCCATGCCCCCCAGGAGGGCTTAGGCCTTTTAAGTTTTTGGTGGGTTTCCCTTCCCTAAGTTTGGATCCATCAATTCAAAGAAGAAAGAGCTGATAGGGTGGAGCTCCAAGCTGAGTTATGTCCAGATCTGACCTTGGTCTTATCTGAACTGGTCTGGAGTGGTCAGCTCAAAGGGGATCGTGCCAGCGGGAGAAAAAGGTGGCCAGGTCTTTCCTCAGACCAAGAAGGAGCTGGAAGTTCGCAGCCTTCAATGCTCTGCTTGCCCATTTCCTTTCTTTTTTTTTTTTTTTTTTTGNCACATAATCCGATCAGCCATAGTCACTGTGCCCTTCTGAGAGCCAAACATTTTAGGCCTTAGGGTTGCCTTCTGTCTGTCAGCCTGTATGCCCAGTCTGGCCTGGAACTGTGTGATTCAGCTTCCCTTGAACTCGTTTCAATCCTACTTTGCCACCCTCCCAGCCTTGTCCTTTTTCTTTAGATCTTGCTACTCTAAAAATCACCTTTTCTGCCAGGCGTGGTGGCACACATACCTTTAATCCCAGCACTCGGGAGGCAGAGGCAGGTGGATCTCTGAGTTCAAGGCCAGCCTGGTCTATATACTAAGCTCCAGGCCAGCTGGGACTAAAGGGAGACCTTGTCTCAAAAAGACCCCCCCCACCAAAAAAAATTGCCTTTCTTCTTCAGTCTCCTTCAGGCCTTTCTAATTTTTTAAATCATTTAAGATTTGAGCCCAGTGGCTGGAAAGATGGCTCATTGGGTAAGGGTACTGACTGCTCTTGCAGAGGACCCACATGGTAGCTAACAGCCATCTGTAACTCCAGTTCCAGGGGATCTGAACTGCCTGCAGATCCATGGGCATTGCACCACACAGGATTACTTATACACACATGCAATACACTCACACACATAAAAATAATAAATTAAAAACATTTCGAGCCCTTGTCAAAAGGCTAATTTCAGGCTCTGCATGTGTCAGACACACACCTTTAATCCCAGTGCTCCAGAAGTAGAGGCAAGGGAGCCTGGTCAATATAGTGAGTTCCAGGTCAGCCAGGGCTATATAGAGTGTGGCCGTGTCTCAAAAAGTCTAATATCCTGATTTCTAGGGACTTAGTTTAGGTGAAGATTACAGAGATGGCTTCCAGATTCAGTTTTAGAGTGACCGCAGTTTTCTGCTTTTCTGCTGTTGCAGTGAATTCTATGAATACCATGCACTGATGATGGAGGAGGAGGGGGCCGTCATTGTCGGGCTGCTGGTCGGCCTCAATGTGATAGATGCCAACCTCTGTGTAAAGGGAGAGGATTTGGACTCCCAGGTAAGTGGAGGAGGATCATACAGTTGGAACAGGGCTCCTAAACTCGTAAAGAAATGCTGAATGCAGTTCAGCTGCATGATGTTTTAGCAAGTACCTGATAGAAACAACTTAAAGGATCATTTATTTTGGCTCAGAGTTTTGTAGATGTCGTTCATAATTGGCCTGCGCTGCTGTAGGCCCTTGGCGAGGGGGACCATATCAACAGGGGATGTGACAGAAACTGGCCTCCTTTCAGGGGCCAGGAAGCAGAGGCAGTAACAGGAGGGGTCCATGGCAAAGATGTACCCATCCAATGCATGTCTCCGTAACCTGCTTCCTCCGCCCGGCTCCCAATCCCACACCTCACCCACTTCCCTGTGGTCCATTCAGGTTTTTAGTCTGATCAATGGATTAACCCATCTCTCAGTCTGAGCTCTCAGGGTCCACACACCTCTGGAGACCCTCAGAGACATACCCAATGCATCCTTTCCTAATCTGAGTGTCTCTTACACAAATGAAATTGACAAGATTTTTTTTTTAATTTTATTTATTTCTGTATGTGTATGAATGTACTGTCTGCATGCAAGTCTGTGCACCCGTGTCGTGCAATGCCGCGGAGGTCAGAAGAGGGTCTCGGATTCCCCTGGAACTGGAGTTTTTTTCCTGGAGTTGGAGTTTCAGACGGTTCTCAGCCGCCATGTGGGTGCTGGGGATAGAACCCGGGTCCTCTGTAAGAGCGGTCGGCGCCCTTAACTGCTAGGCCATCTCTCCAGCCCCCGAAATTGACAAGATTAACTGTCACACCTGGCACTTCTGATAATGTATAATTTCTTCTCTTTAAATAAAAATCACTGTATTAACTTCAGGTTGGAGTGATTGATTTTTCGATGTATTTAAAGAATGAAGAAGACATCGGAAATAAAGAAAGGTACGATTTTCTTCAGTTATTTCATACATTGTAGATGTTTGTGTGTACCTTGAGATCCATATGTTGGCAGTGTGGTTTGGCCTCCTCCCTACCTTGAGGCCTTTGTTTCGTCTTCACTTCCTATAAAAGTTCTACAAAGGCTGGATATGGCGGGCCATGCCTTTAATTTCAGCACTGCAGGCTATACCGAGTTCAAGGCCAGCCTGATCTACCAAGGAGTTCCAGGTGCATAGTGAGACCCTGTCTCAAAAAGAAAGAAAAAAAAGCAGGGCATGGTGGTGCACACCTTTAATCCCAGCACTTGGGAGGCAGGGGCAGGTAGATCTCTGTGAGTTCAAGGCCAGCCTGGTCTACAGAGCGAGTTCCAGGCCAGGCCAGCTGGGGCTACAGGGAGACCCTGTCTCAAAAAGACAAAAAAAAAAAAGGAAAAATTTCTTAGTAACATTGGTGCACAGTTGGACTTTTAGTCAGATCTGTCCTTACAGAGACCCACTTTAATAGCATCCAAATTGAGATAATTGAGCTTAAACTTAAAATGTAATACTACATCAAGTAATTTATTTAGTCTGAAAAGATTATAGTTACTTAGTACACAGTTCACTTTGTTAGGATTACAAAGATTCTTTATTTGAAAGGTGAAACAACGTATTGTCACAGTGATTTTACATCAATTTCAGATGATTTAGATACATTTCAAAGCTACTCTTGCCCTCTTTCCTCCTCCCCATCCCAGGAATGTTCAGATTGCTGCCATCTTAGACCAAAAGAATTATGTTGAAGAACTAAACAGACAACTCAAGTATGTATTATGGACACTTAACTATATTTGTATCTAGGGATCTCATTTCACGGCCTTACTTCATTTTGGCTTTGGTCCCTGTTATTTCTATAAGTACCCTTAATTGTATATTTGTTTTTTTTGCCCTTTAAGCAATTTTTTAGAGGTATTGTGAGGGATCAGACATAGAATTAAGAATCGAGAGGATGAGCCAGGTTGGTGGGGTGGCCACATCTTAATCCTCACACTCAGGAGTAGAGAGGCAAAAAGGCAGGCGGATCTTCGTTTAGTTCAAGGCCAGCCTCGGTCTACATAGTGAGTTGCCAGGAAGCTGGGCTACAGGAGACCGCTGTCAAGCAAAAAAGAACAAAAAAAAAAAAAAAAAAAGATATACACAAAAAGAATACACAGAGGGGGCTGGAGAGATAGCTCAGCGGTTAAGATCATGGCTTACTTGCCAAAGGAGACCCAGGTTTTAGTTCCCGAAGCACCCACATGGAGGCTAACTAACTGTCTTAATCCTGAATTCCAATTCCAGGGGATCATGCCTCTTGTTTCTGACTTCGTTGGCATTGCACGATACGGGTGCAGGCGATACACATACACATAAATAAAAATAATAATAATTGTTTTTATTCTTCTTTGAGAAGGGTCTCCTTGTAGCTCCAGCTGTCCTGGAACCTCACTTGTGTAGAACAGGCTGGCCTTGAACTCCCGAGGATCCACCTGCCCTGCAGTTACTCCCAGCACTCAAGAGATAGGCCAGAGGCAGGTAGATCTCTGAGCTCAGCCAGCTAGCGGCCCAGTGGCTGGGGCTACAGAGGACCCGTCTCAAAAGAGAACTAAAAGTCTGAGAGCTGCAGTGTACTGCCCGTGTGCGCGCAGCTCACACCAAGGAACCTGGGCTCAGTCAGGCCCCAGCGTCAATGGCATTCTAAATGGGAATATTGATTGTTAGCTGTGTCCTTTTTTTTTTTTTTTTTTTTTTTTTTTAAGATTTGTTTGTTTATTTATTTATTGAGACAGGGTTTCCCTATAGCCCCAGCTGTCCTGGAACTCACTCTGTAGACCAGACTGGCCTTGAACTCACAGAGATCCGCCTGCCTCTGCCTCCCGAGTGCTAGGTTTAAAGGCATTCACCACCATACCTGGCTTAAAGACGGTTCTTAGCTGCCATGTAGGTGCTGGGAATCGAACCTGGGTCTCCTGCCAGAGCAGTCGGAGGTCTTAACCACTGAGCCATCTCTCCAGCCCTTACTGTGGTCTTTATTGCTGTCCTGGCTCAAATTAAGTTAGCCAAGTTAATGAAATTGCCCATATCCAGAAACTTCTTCAGGTCATTAGTACATGTCAGTCAGTATAAAGAGTTCAGGGAAATGTACTTTTCTTGCTTTTGTGAGCTTGCATGATTGTGAACAATGTTCCTCTTTGCCAATTTCAGCAGCACAGTCAACAGCCTCCATTCAAGAGTTGACTCATTAGAAAAGTCCAACACCAAACTGATTGAAGAGGTATGGTCACCTGACAATGGGTAGTTGTCTTTCATGGACCTACTGTTTGTGATCCTTCTCCATTTTAAGTATGAACCTGTTGAGCACCTGGCCCCTAAACCTCAACACAGACTTTTGTCATGGTTGATAGCTGCAAGTTGTAGAGAAACCACATATTCTTCCACAAGGTCACAGTTACTTAAATCTATGAGGTACTATTATCTGTGACAGTTGGCCTTTGGAAATGAACTCAGGGACAAATTCTCAGCCTCTTATGTTGATAAAGCGTGCCTCTCATCCTAACGGGGACGTCCTGCATGTCGGTAGTGGAGAGATCTCTGACTCATCCAGTCCGTCTACCTTCACAGGCTTCCCTGCCTAGCCCTGTGGTCCATTCTCCACCCTCTCCAGGATCTAACCCCGCCCTCCTAGCTGTGGCTTCCTGTACTGCGAATGTGGCCACCAGGTGCTCACGCAGCCCCTTTGTTGAAAAGCCAGTTCATGGGCTGGAGAGATGGCCTAGCGGTTAAGAACACCGACCGCTCTTACAGAGGACCCAGGTTCGATCCCCAGCACCCACATGGCGTCTGAGAACCGTCTGAACTCCAATTCCAGGAGAACTACAGTTCCAGGGGAATCCAATACCCTCTTCTGACCTCCCCAGCATTGCATGACATGGGTGCACAGATCTGCATGCAGACAGTACATTCATACACATACAGAAATAAATAAAATAAAAAAAAAACATTTAAAAAAAAAGAAAAGCCAGTTCATCTTAAAAACAAACAAAAACACCTAAAACCCCTCAGCTCTTTACTACTATTTGAGGAATTGTATTTTGAAAATTCACTATATAGCCTGGGACTCCTAGAGATCCGCCTGCCTCTGGGTGCGGGGATTAAAGGCGGGAGCCACCGTGCCTGGTTTTTATTTTTCTCTTTATCAAATTTAAGAATTACTGATTCCCATTTTCAGAATTATTTATGCTAGGAGTCTGTTACTAGTGCTATGACCCTGTTTTTCCATGTTTAAAATTCTTTTTTTTTTTTTTTTTTTTTTTTTTTTTTTTNCAAAAAAAAAAAGTAGGGGGCCGGATTGGGTAGGGTTAAGCTCATTGGTTAAGAGCATTGGGTGCTCTTGCAGAGGACCAAGGTTCAGTTCCTAGCACCCACATGGTAACTAAAAACCATCTGTAACTCCAGTTGTAGGAGATCCAGTGCCCTCTTCTGGCTTCCACTGGGCATTGCATGACAGGGATGCACATGCAGGCTGAAGACTAATACACATAAAATTAAAATAAAATATTAACAAAACTAGCTGGGCATGGTGGCGCACACCTTTAATCCTAGCACTTGGGAGGCAGAGGCAGACGGATCTTTGTGAGTTCAAGGCCAGCCTGGTCTATATACTAAGCTCCAGGCCAGCTGGGACTAAAGGGAGACCCTGTCTCAAAAAGACCCCCCCCAAAAAAAAAGACCAAAAAAAAAAAATGAACAAAACCACAAAAGAACAATAAAGAATGCATCTGTCTATTGATGATAAAATTCCCAATGGGGCCATCATAGAGTAACTCATTAGCTTGTGCCTCTTCTTGAACCCCAGTACACCATGAAGTTCAAGTTGTATCCCCCATAAAATATTCAGAAATACATGCTTTGTAAACCACTTAGTAAGGATCCTCCCTGTGAGTCTGGGCTTCTTGGGGTCAAGCCACCTAGTCCTTGGTCCTAGACTATGATGCCGAGGACGTCTCCTGTTTGTCTTGGTAACTGTAGGTCCTGCTCAAGTCTTTCCCCTTTCCTGTTCCATTCCTGCAGCGTCTGCTTCTGTTATGTTTGCAAATATTGAATAACCTTTTTTTTTAATTTTTATTTATTTTTTATGTGTATGAATGTGTCTGCATGTAGGTTTGTGCACCCGTGTTGTGCAGTGCTGCAGAGGTCAGAAGAAGGCATCAGATTCCCCTGGAACTGGAGTTAAAAACGGTTCTCAGCCGCCACGTGGGTGCTGGAGATCGAACCTGGGCCTCTGCAAGAGCAGTCAGCTCTCTTAACTGCTAGGCCATCTCTCCAGCCCACAGCCATACTCAGGATATATCAATTTGTTAAGTCTGACAGTACAAATACTGTGTTTATTATGAGCATAACAGATGAACAGGATGTGTTTCAACTACAAAAGGAAATGGTAGCTGACCATGGTGGCGCACACCTTTAATCCCCAGCACTCAGGAGGCAAAGGCAGGTACGGCTCCGTGAGATCAAGGCCAGCCTAGTCTACAATCCAGGCCAGCTGGAGTCATAGGAGATCCTGTCTGAAAGAACAAACCAACCAACCCTTCCCCCCAAACCCATGATCAAAAAAGTAACTGAAACAAGTGTGCTTTTCTGTAAATTTGGCCCAGAATGACGAACACTTCTATAAATGTGAGGACACTCTTACTAGTTTGAGTTTTATTTTGAATTGTTTATAGACATAACCTGTGAGGAAGGCATAAATGATGTTCAGAAAGCCGGATGTGGTGGTGCACACCTTTAATCCTAGCACTTGGGAGGCAGAGGCAGGCAGATCTCTGTGAGTTCAAGGCCCACTTGGTCTACAGAGGGAGTTCTTTTGTTTTTGTTTTTTTAAGAGCGAGTTCTACGACAGCTGGGGCTACAGGGAGACCCTGTCTCAAAAAGACCAAAAAAAAAAAAAGTTCAGAATTTTCCTCTTTCTCTCTGTTCACAATTACAGTTAGCAATAGCAAAGAATAATATCATTAAACTCCAAGAAGAAAACCATCAGCTACGAAGTGAAAATAAGCTGATCTTAATGCGGACCCAGCAGCACCTGGAGGTGAGTGGAGCCCAGACAGACTGCGGTCAGCATTCCCTCAGGGCCTTCCACATGGACTAGGTGTGTGATCACCGAGCACAGCGTGATGTCCTCTTCCTAGGTCACCAAAGTGGATGTGGAAACCGAGCTTCAAACATACAAGCACTCTCGGCAGGGTCTCGACGAAATGTATAATGACGCCAGAAGACAGCTTCGAGATGAGTCGCAACTGCGGCAGGTAGCTTCCGGGTCCCTCCGCAGCATCCCGAAGTGATTACTCTCAAGAAGTACCATTTCAAATTCCTTCCTTCCTTCCTTCCTTCCTTCCTTCCTTCCTTCCTTCCTTCCTTCCTTCCTTCCTTCCTTCCTTCTTCCCTCCCTCCCTTCCTCCCTCCCTCCCTCGCTCCTTTTTCCCTCCCTCTTTTCCTTTCTTCCTCTCTCCCTCTCTTATTTTTCATTCATTCATTTGTTCATTCATTCATTCATCCATTATTTCTTTCACAGGGACACACTGTGTAGCCTGGCTGATCTAGATCCACCTGCCTCTGCCTCCCTAAATGCTGAGATTACAGCCCTGTGCTGACAAGCCCAGCAGCCTTGTCTTCTTTGTGGACTAGCAAACTAAGAACTTTACTGCTCTCCAATTCTATTTTATTTGTGTATGCTTCACATTTCTTTTTTTTTTTTTAATTTTTATTTATTTTTGTATGTGTATGAATGTACTGTCTGCATGCAAGACTGTGCACCCGTGTTGTGCAACGCTGTGGATGTCAGAAGAGGTCTTGGATTCCCCTGGAACTGGAGTTCTCCTGGAATTGGAGCTTCAGACGGTTCTCAGCCGCCATGTGGGTGCGGTCGAACCCGGGTCCTCTGTAAGAGTGGTCAGCGCTCTTGGGCTGGAGAAATGGCCTAGCGGTTGAGAGCGCTGACCGCTCTTACAGAGGACCCGGGTTCGATCCCCAGCACCCACATGGCGGCTGAGAACCGTCTGAAACTCCAACTCCAGGAGAACTCCAGTTCCAGGGGAATCCGACACCCTCTTCTGACCTCCGCAGCATTGCACGACACGGGTGCACAAACCTACATGCAGACAGTACACTCATACACATACAAAAATAAAATAAAATTAAAAATTATTATTTAAAAAAAAAAAAAAAAGAGTGGTCAGTGCTCTTAACCGCTAGGCTATCTCTCCAGCCCCCACATTTCTTTATTTTGTGTATGTGCATACAAGCTGTGGTGCACATGGTGGGCAGAGGACGACTATCAGAGTCAGTTCTCTCCTTCTGCCAGGCAGCTCCTGGGCATTGAACGTGGGTGATCAGGCTTAGTGGCAAGTGCCTTTACTGAACTATTCCAGTTTCCTCTCTGTTACTCTGATAAAATGCTCTGACCAAAAGCAACCTTGGGGGAGGAAAGGGTCCCTTTGGCTCACACTTCCAGGTCACAGCTGGTCACTAAGGAGAGTCAGGTAGGAGCTCGAGAGAACTTGATGCAGAAACTATGAAGGAATTCTGCTTGCTTGCTGACTCCTCATGCTCAGCCAGATTTCTTTTTATTTTTATGTGTATTAGTGTTTTCCCTGCATGTATGTAAGCACACCACATGTATGCAATGCATCAACAGATGGTTGTTAGCCATCTGTTGCCACCATGCCCAGCAGTTTTGCATTGTTTTTGAGACATGATGTTGCTGTGTAGCCCAGGCTGGCCTGGAATTTGAAGCAGTCCTCCTGCCTCACCCTCCTGAATGCCAGGATCACACGGTGAGCCACCACACCAGGTGAGATGATTCCTTAATAGATCTAAAGGGATCTCACTAGCTGTCATGTGTCTGACTTTGACATCCCAAAGTGGCATGCACATTGAAGATGTTCTGAAATTGCAGGAAGTGGAGAACGAGCTGTCAGTTCAAGTTAGCATGAAACATGAGATCGAACTTGCCATGAAGTTGCTGGAAAAAGATATTCATGAGAAACAGGATACCCTGATAGGCCTTCGCCAGCAGCTGGAGGAAGTCAAAGCGATCAACATTGAGATGTATCAGAAGCTTCGGGTAAAGAATATTCTGTCATTCTTTGCATTGCTAGCAGTTAACCCTGGGGCCTTGCACATACTAAGCATGTATTATATTTAAAATGTTTTGATGCTGGGCGTGGTGGCGCACGCCTTTAATCCTAGCACTTGGGAGGCAGAGGCAGGCAGATCTTTGTGAGTTCAAGGCCAGCCTGGTCTACAGAGTGAGTTCCAGGACAGCTGGGGCTACAGAGAGACCCTGTCTCGAAAAGACCAAAAA
>VZQC01011025.1:652058-673686 GCA_009823505.1 Rhizomys pruinosus | reverse complement strand
AAAAAAAAAAAAAAAAAAAAAAAAAGAAAGTTTTGATTTACAGGGCTGGAGAGATGGCTCAGTGGTTAAGAGCACCAACTGCTCTTGCAGAGGACCCAGGTTCGAGTCCAAGCACCCACATGGCAGCTAAGAACTGTGTTTAAGCTGGGCGTGGTGGCACAGGCCTTTAATCCTAGCACTTGGGAGGCAGAGGCAGGTGTATCTCTGTGAGTTCAAGGCCAGCCTGGTTTACAGTGTGAGTTCTAGGCCAGCTGGGTCTGTAGGGAGACCCTGTCTCAAAATAAATAAATAAATAATAAATAATATTTTTTTATTTACTTATTTTTATGCTTCTAAGTGTATATATGCTAAGTGCACTTGTGTTGTGCAGTGCCTACGAAAGACAGAAGAGGCCATCGGATCTCCTGGAACTGGGGTGACTGATGGCTGTTAGCCACCATGTGGGTGCTGGGATTTGAACCTGAGTCTTCCGCAAGGGCAGCCAGAGTACGGGCCGCCTCTCCAGCTCCAGCATGTGTCATACTGAGCTACATGCTGAGCCTAAATTTGTATCTGTGTTTTTGAGACAGGGTCTGGTGTAGCCAAGGTCAGCTTCAAACTTGCTAAGGAGCCGAGATGGCCTTGAACTCCTCACCCTTTCACTCCCTGCCACCATGCCCAGCCTGAATTTGTTTCTTAATGCTGAACTACTAGTAACATGAAAATTAAGATCGTGGGTTTTTTCATTTGTTTTTGTTTTTTTGTCTTTTGGGGACCGGGTTTCCCTGTACCCCCAGCAGGCCTGGAACTCCCCTGTAAACCAGGCTGGCCTCCAGCTCAGATCTTCCTGCCTCTGCCTCTAGAGTGCTGGGATTAAAGGTGTGTGCCATCATGCCCTAAGGCATTAGTAGTATGAAAATTAAGTCTTTAGAACTATCTATCTAAACTTGACATTCGTGTTGGTAAACTTCCCGAGGAAGGTTATATGGTTGGTTTATTTGAGACAGGATCTCACTATGTGGCCCTGGCTTCCCTGGGAGTTACTCTGTAGACCAGGTTGTCCTTGAATTCAGAGATCTGCTGCCTCTGTCTCAGCCTTACTTTTTTAATTAAAAAATTTTTTTAAATATTTTACTATTTTATGTGTATGAGTGTATTGCCTGCATGCATGTAAGTGCACTCGAGTCATACAATGCCTGTGGAGATCAGAAGAGGGTTCCCCTGGAACTGGGGTTATGAATAGTTGTTAGCCAGGCTGGAGATGACCAGTGGTAAGAGCACTGGCTGCTCTTGCAGAGGACCCAGGTTTGGTTCCCAGCACCCACATAGTGGCTGACAGTCATCCGTAACTTCAGTTCCAGAGGATCCAATGCCCTTTTCTGACCTTCGTGGACATTGCATAACATGGGTGCACTTACATACATGCAGACAATACATTCATACACAGAAATTTAAAAAAATGTATTCCACGTATTTACTCTGTGTGTACACGCAGTGCTTGTGTGAAGGACTTGTTCTCCACCATGTAGATCCTGGGGATTGAACACAGGTCACGAGGCTTGGCAGCAAGTACGTCCACCCACTCAGTCATCTCGTATACCGCCAGTGTAATTATAAGAATGAAAAAAAATTTTTTTCTATGTATGAATGTTTTGCTTGCAAGTATGTAAGTGTATCCATGTTTGGCAATGCCAGAAGATAAGGGGATCAGATCCCCTGGAACCGGTCAGTTGTTGGTCACTATGTGGGTGCTTGGACCAAACCTGGGTCCTCTGCAAGAGCAGCCAGGCTTTTCAACTGCTGAGCCATCTCTCCAGCCTCCTTCTCCTTCTCCTCCTTCTACTTCTCCCCCTTCCATTTTTTTAAACTCCTATTTCTTTTTTTTTTTTTAATTAATTTTATTTCCTTATGTGTATGAATGTACTGTCTGCATGCAAGTTTGTGCACCCGTGTCGTGCAATGCCGCGGAGGTAAGAAGAGGGTGTCGGATTCCCCTGGAACTGGAGTTTCAGACGGTTCTCGGCCGCCATGTGGGTGCTGGGGATCGAACCTGGGTCCTCTGTAAGAGCGGTCGGCGCTCTTAACCGCTAGGCCATCTCTCCAGCTCTCCCTTCCATTTTTTAAAAACAGGGTCTTGGGGCTGGAGAGATGGCCTAGCGGCTAAGAGCACCGACCGCTCTTGCAGAGGACCCGGGTTCGATCCCCAGCACCCACATGGCGGCCGAGAACTGTCTGTAACTCCGATTCCAGGAGAACTCCAGTTCCAGGGGAATCCGAGACCCTCTTCTGACCTCCGCGGCACTGCATGACACGGGTGCACAGACTTGCATGCAGACAGTACATTCATACATATACAGAAATAAATAAAATTAAAACAAAAACAAAAAACAGGGTCTCACTATGTAGCCCTGGCTAGCCTGGAACTTGCTATATAGACTTGAATTTGATACTGGCCTCAAATTAACAGAGATCACCTGCCTCTGCCTCCCGAGTGCTGGGATTAAAAGGCGTGTGCCATCATGCCTGGCCTTAGTTAAATTTTACACAAATTTATCCTGTTACTGTCCTCGAATCATTTAAGCCTGAGGCTTTTAATTTACTTACTTTCGTCGTGTATATACATGATGTGTGTATGGCTCCAGGCTCATGTTGAGAGGACAACTCATGCACAAACCTGCATGCAGACAGTACATTCATACACATACAGAAATAAATAAAATTAAAAAAAAATTTAAAAAGAGAGGACAATTCGTGGGGTCGGGCCTCTCCTCACACCATGTGGGTTCTGGGAATTGAACTCAGGGGTCAGTCTTGTGTGGTAAAAGCCTTTATCCACTCGGCCATCTCTCTATCCCATATGTTGTTTTGTTTTGTTTTGTTTTGAGACAGGGTTTCCCTGTAGCCCCAGTTGGCCTGGAACTCACTATGTAGACCAGGCTGGCCTTGAAGTCAGAGATCCACTCTGCCTCCCAAGTGCTAGGATTAAAGGTGTTTGCCACCATGCCTGGCCACCCATATGTATTTTATAATCATTATTTGGCTATTTGTGAGACAAGGTTTGGGTGTCTAGCCCAGGCTGGCTTCAGTGTCCCCGTGTATTGGGGTGTCAGTGATTGTCTCGAGGGGAGCCAGTGCCTCTTGGAGTGCTGGCATTCTCGGCATGCACAATTGGACCAATAGGTTAAAAATCATAACTCTCACCTGGCGTGGTGGCACACGCCTTTACTCCTAGCACTCGGGAGGCAGAGGCAGGCAGATCTTTGTGAGTTCAAGGCCAGCCTGGTCTACAGAGTGAGTTCCAGGACAGCTGGGACTACAGGGAGACCATGTCTCAAAAAGACCAAAAAAAAAAAAAAAAAACCCCCAAAACAAAAATATTTATTTTCAGCCAGGCATGGTGGCGCACATTTTTAATCCTAGCACTTAGGAGGCAGAGGCAGGCAGATCTTTGTGAGTTCAAGGCCAGCCTGGTCTATAGAGCGAATTCCAGGACAGCTGGGGCTATAGGGAGACCCTGTCTCGAAAAGACCAAAAACAGAAAAACCCAACCATCATAGCTCTTATGTGTTTGATTGATAAGACAAGGTCTCCCTGTTGCCCCAGCTGGCCTGGAACTCACTATGTAGACAAGGCTGGCCTAGAGCTTAGAGATCTGCCTGCCTCTGCCTCTTGAATGCTGGGATAAAGGCGTGCACCACCGTGCCAGGCTCAGCTCTTATGTTTTTATTAATAGGGCTCTGAAGATGACTTGAAAGAAAAAAATGAAATAATTGCCCGACTAGAAGAGAAAACCAATAAAATCACCACAGCCATGAGGCAGCTGGAACACAGGTACAGCATCTCCAGATCTGTTTCTCTTCTCCCCTCTTCCTTCATTGAGCTTGGACACCTGCCACAGGCACAGCGCCCTATGGCCTGTTTTTGTTCCAGCTGAGTCAAGTTTTGCCTCTTTGGGTTGTTGCATGGAATCAAGTTGCTTATGTTAGGCTGGTTCGTTTGAAGCTCCCCTCTTGCAGACATTTTTAAAAGGCAAACTCATGTCAGTCTACCTATGACATAAAACGCAACACAAAGACCTTGGAAAGAGTGCAGAGCCGGGCAGAATCCAAGGGGGGATTGTCCCGGGTGCTTCCCACGCCGAGTAACCGTGGTCATCACTGTTTGCATCTCTGTCAGAAGATTGCAGTTAGCACAATGGTTTGGTTTCTTTGAGCTTAGGCCTCTCAGCCTAATCAGAGGTCTGATTTTATTGAGGTTAAATTCTTCGATATTGACATTTTTCACTTTTACTGTTGGAAGATGTAATGTATTTCCATTGCTTGTCATGTTGGTGTCGCATGTCTTATCATTACTTTCTTTGAACTTATGAGAAACATAACTATTAATGCTTTACTGACATGAATATTCTTTTATTGACATCCTTTCTTCTTTTTCTTTTTTCTTTCTTCTTTTTTGTTTTCTTTATCCCCATTTTTACATTTTGGACATCTTTATTACCTTTTTCTGTCTTTGATTTCTGTTCGTTCCATTATGAAGTGACAACGATTTGTTAACTCAGACTAGGACGATAGCAATGTCACTGGTGAAATGCGCCGGCAGTGACCCACAGGACCAGTATAAGCTGGTCAAAGACATTTCCTTCTGAAACCCACTCGGACCGCAGGAGAACCCATACTTTTGTGATATATTAAATGGAAAAGAATCTATGCTATCCGTATTGTCCAAGGGCCTTAAGAACCCTGCACGTTTTGTGGTCGGCTGCTGGCAGGCAGCTTAGGTGCACTGGGCTCCCCCAAATACATTCCTCAACCTTGTGCACAAGGGCAGATTCGAGTTATCAGCTATGTGGAGGGCAGGATTTTCAAACACAGTTTTATCTTTTTAGCGACTTTTTGATGGAAAAAAGTCTAACCCTTTAGTTTCATGCTGTGTTGGCAGATATGTTCCCCCTGATGGACCCTTGGCCTAATGGCTCACCTGTTTTTTGGACAGGATCTTATGATGTGACCCCTGGCTGGCCAAGAACTTGCTATGTAGACCAGGCAGGCCTGGAACCCAGAGCTCCACCTGCCTCTGTCTCCAGAGTGTGGGGATTAAAGGCGTGCGCCACTGTGTCCAGCTCTTTGTTAATTTTTTTAAAAATACATTTTCAAGGCAACTCCTCCCCCAGGTTAGCCGTTGCCCGGGCTTCAGCCTCCAAGCTCGTTCCCTTCTGCCCTCTGGTTAATAGCACAACTGCAAGGCCTACCTCACTCTTTCTTTACTTCCTGTTACCTTAGAGAAAGAAACTTGAGTCCGCCCCTACCGCCTTAATATTTTAATATCAATTCAAACCTAGAGGTAACTTAAGTGTTATTCTTCTTTCCTTGGCGGCTTTCTGACTCCGGTGCACGCTGCTCCGCTGGGATGTTTTTGAGGCACAGAGGAAGAGAAGAGGCGGGATTATTTTTTGTTGTTGTTGTTAGTTGAACAGAAATTTATTTCTCTTGTGATTCCTTACAAAGAGTAATGACCCTTGAACCCTGGGAAATATTTTCTTACAAAATATTGAAAATAAACCTCAGAAATCTTGATGGCCAAGGAAGGCAAGAAGTGGAACCAAGCCTGGGGCAAAGCAGTGTCTTATAAATAAAACCAGAAAAAATGAGGCTCACAATGTTTTAAGCTAATTTTTATTATTAAATGGTGAGAGAAACAAAAGTTATCTCTAGGGAATGATGATGCCAACTAGCATTAAATTCTTTTTGAATTTTAATATAAATCTATATCCATACACACATAAAAATATATACAATACAGCTTTGGCCTAGTGTAGCAACTGCATCCAGATCTTCGTGGAAGGACTCCATTGTTCTTGAGAGTACTCATCACTCTTTGCTCTGGGCCTCGTGGAGTTCACGTCTTAGCATCACATGTAACAGGTGTCGTCTTGACCTTCTGTACACCTAAGCACTATGCTCTTCATGGTTTTGTAAAAAGCCAGTAACATACCTAGTTATATGTTGAAATTTGATTCGTTATCCTATGATGGTAAAGGCTATATTGCTTTGCATTAATTACGAACAAGAAATAAAGCAAATTTGAAGATAGTATTCTGGGCATATTACGCTGTCTCTAGACACTGTGTGGCTCCTTCACGTTTGAGTTTGTGAGTTCTCCCCAGACTTTGTTTTCATTTAGAAATGTTTCTATTTCCCCATTTTTCTTTTATTTGTCTTCTTCACCCTTTTACACCCTAGTTCTAGCCTCAGTTTTACCCAAAGTTGATTTGAATTACACCAGATTGCAGCAAGCAGAGAAGGCGCAGGCAGACGCTGAAGATGAGGATGAGAAATGTACACGGGAATGTCTGAGCCAATCCGACAGTCTGCAGAGACAGATCTCCCAGAGGGAGAAGCAGCGGTGAGTGCTTTGCTCTTGGAAGAAAATACTAACATGATCTCTGCACCATGCAGTGGCCCAGTATGAAAGTCTTTATTTAATGTGCCAGCTAGTATGTTTACTTAAAAAAAAGTTTGTGTATGGGCTGGAGAGATGGCCTAGTGGTTAAGAGTGCTGACCGCTCTTACAG
This sequence comes from Rhizomys pruinosus, assembly GCA_009823505.1. Lineage (NCBI taxonomy): Eukaryota > Metazoa > Chordata > Mammalia > Rodentia > Spalacidae > Rhizomys > Rhizomys pruinosus. The sequence goes on along the minus strand of VZQC01011025.1, from coordinate 667,136 downwards.
AGGACCTGGGTTTGATCCCCAGCACCCACATAGCGGCCGAGAACCGTCTGAAACTCCAATTCCAGGAGAACTCCAGTTCCAGAGGGGAATCCGACGCCCTCTTCTGACCTCCGCGGCATTGCACAACACGGGTGCACAAACTTGCATGCAGACAGTACATTCATACACATACAGAAAAAAAAGTTTGTGTATGGGAAACATGTATAGGATGGCTCAGTGGTACGGTAAGGCACCTGTCCCCAAGCCTCATGCCCAGAGTCAATACCAGAAGAGAAGCAATTCTCCAAGCTGTCTTCCTTCTGACCTCCACGCATGTGTACCATGGCCCATACACGTGCCCACCTCCACACAAACAAACAAACAAACATAATTGGATGAAGTTGGGCCACGGATTTAATTCGGTGGTCGAGCACTCAGCTAGCATTGGGGAGGCCTTGAGTTCAGGGCTCAGAACTGTGCACACGAAACAAACTGAAAATGTCAGTGATAATACTTGTGGATTTACTCCTTTTATTATTTTTTATTTAATTTTTATTTTTTTGGCACAGGGTCTTCCTGTAGTCCCAGCTAGCCTGGAACTTACTATGTAGACCAGACTGGTCTCAATCTCAGAGAGCCACTTGCCTCTGCCTCCATGGGCCACTAGGCTTGACTATAAAGTATCTTTTAAAAAAGATGTGGGGGCTGGAGAGATGGCCGGGGGCTGGAGAGATGGCCTAGCGGTTAAGAGCGCCGACCGCTCTTGCAGAGGACCCGGGTTCGATCCCCAGCACCCACATGGCGGCCAAGAGCCGTCTGAAACTCCAATTCCAGGAGAACTCCAGTTCCAGGGGAATCCGAGACCCTCTTCTGACCTCCGCGGCATTGCACGACACGGGTGCACAAACCTGCATGCAGACAGTACATTGATACACATACCGAAATAAATAAAAAAAAATAAAAAAATAAAAAAGATGTGTGAAAAAAAAATGTGTGTGATTGTGTGTGTGCAAGCACTCAGAGGCTGGAGGACAGCCTTAGGTGTCACCCTCAGAGATGCCGGCCACCTCTTTTTTGTTTGTTTTTTTTTTTGGTCTTTTCGAGACAGGTCTCCCTGTAGTCCCAGCTGTCCTGGAACTCACTCTGTAGACCAGGCTGGCTTGAAATCACAAAGATCGCCTGCCTCTGCCTCCAAGTGCTAGGATTAAAGGCATGCGCCACCACGCCCGGCATCAGCCACCTCCTTTGAGACAGGCTCTCCTGGCCTGGAGCTCAGTGGTGAGGCCAGCCTGGCTGACAGTGAGCCCCCGGAGCCTCCTGACTCCCTCCCCAGCACTGAGGCTGCAGAACTCCAGACTACTTTATCTAGCCTTGTCTGGCCTTAGCACTCCTTATGTAAGCAGGGATGACTGAGCTTCTGATCTTCCTGCCCCGTCCTGAGTGCTGGCATTGAAACTGTGTGTCCCAGCGTGTCTGCCCTGTGTGATGCTGGGGATCAGACCCATGGCTTGCATATGCTAAGCAGGTCTTCTCACAGAGTACATCCTCAGCCCCTGTTCTTTTTAAAGATTATTTTATTGTTTATTACTTTTTTTTTTTTTTTTTGTCTTTTTTGAGACAGGGTTCTCTGTAGCCCCAGCTGCTCCTGGAACTCATTCTGTAGACCAGGCTGGCCTTGAACTCACAAGATCCTCCTGCCTCTGCCTCCCGAGTGCTCGGTCGGATTTTTAAAGGAGTGCGCCACCACGCCCGGCTTGTTAATTACTTTTATTTGATGTATATGAGTGTATCGCCTGCACGTGTGTTAACTGCACCCTTGTTGTGCAATGCCCTTGGAGACAGAAGGTGTCCGATTCTCCTTAAACCGGGGTTATGGACAGTTGTTAGCCACCATGTGGGTGCTGGGAACTGAACCTGGATCCTCTGTGAGAGCAGCCATCTCTCCTGGCTCCCCTGTTTGAGACAGGGTCTCCTTGTAGCCCAGAGTCCTGGAAACTGATGTAGATCAGGTGGCCTTGAACTCACAGAAATTACCGCCTGCCTCTGCCTCCGGAAATGCTGGTATTAAGGCCTGTGCCACCACGGAATGGAATATGTATTTTTTTTTTTTAATTTTTATATTTCTGTATGTGTATGAATGTACTGTCGCATGCAGGTCTGTGTAACCCCCTGTCGTGCCAATGCCGCGGAGGTCAGAAGAGGGTGTCGGATTCCCTGGAACTGGAGTTCTCCTGGAATTGGAGGTTGTTCAGACGGTCTTGGCTGCCATGTGGGGCTGGGGATCAAACCTGTCTCTCTGAAGAGCAGTCGGCGTTCTTAACTGCTAGGCCATCTCTCCAGCTCGGAAATTTTTTTCAAAGCTCTGGTCTGGCTGCAGAACTCACTGTTCAGATGCATTCCTTTTTTTTTTGTCCTGCGCCACTGGCACCGCTGTCGCTGTTAGAGCATGGGCCTGTTCTGTCCAAGGCCTGAGTTCAGGTCTCAGCACCACAAAACGAAGAAACAAAAACAAAAAGTCTTTTCTTGGTATAAATAAATATATATTCATGAATCATTTTTAATTCCGTTTGTGTGTGTGTGTGTGTGTGTGCACGTGTGTGCATGTATGTTGGCATGCGTATGCCAGGTGTATATGTGGAGGTTAGAGGTCAACTTGTGGTAGTTGGTTCTCTCTCCCCATAGGACTCGGGAATTGAACTCGGGCCGTCAGGCTTAGCAGCAAGTGCCTTTACTTTGGAGCCATCTTCGTGGCCCTTTAATTTTATTTTTATTTTATTTTTTTTTATTTTTTTTTATTATTTATTTTTGTAGGTGTATGAATGTATTGTTTGCATGCAGGTCTGTGCACCCGTGTCGTGCAATGCCGCGGAGGTCAGCAGAGGGTCTCAGATCCCCTGGAACTGGAGTTCTCCTGGAATTGGTTTACAGACGGTTCTCAGCCGCCATGTGGGTGCTGGGGATCGAACCGGGTCCTCTGCAAGAGCGTCGGTGCTCTTAACGCTAGGCTATCTCTCCAGCCCCTAATTTTATTTTTAAAGTGTAATCATTAGCGTGACAGGCGCAGCTGCAACATTTTAAACATTTATTTTTTGTGAAACCAGGTCTTGCTATAGAGCCCACATTGGCTACTAGGCGGAGGCAGGACGATAGGAAGTTCAGGGTTATCTTTAGCTACACGGCAAGTTTTAGGCCAGCCTGGGATGAGACCCTGTTTTAAAAAAAAAATCTGGGCTGTGAATTTTTGCCAAAAAATATTTATATAAAAAATATTGAGGGCTGGAGAGATGACCTAGCGGTTAAGAGTCCCGACCGCTCTTACAGAGGACCCGGTTCGATCCCAGCACCCACATGGCGGCCGAGAACGTCTGAAACTCCAATTCCAGAGAACTCCAGTTCCAGGGGAATCCGAGACCCTCTTCTGACCCTGCGGCACTGACACGACACAGATGCACAAACTTGCAGACAGTACATTCCTACACATACAGAAATAAATAAAAATAAACTTAAAAAAAATATTGAGGCCGGGCGTGTGGCACACGACTTTAATCCTAGCACTGGGAGGAGGGCAGGGGATCTTTTGAGTTCAAGGCCAGCCTGGTCTACCGAGTGAGTTCTAGGACAGCTGGGGCTACAGGGCGACCCTGCCTCAAAAAGACCAAAAAATAATAAATAAATAAAAATAAAAAATATTGAAGCTGGGGGTTGTGGCGCACACCTTTAATCCTAGCACTTGGGAGGCAGAGGCAAGTGGATCTCTGCAAGTTCAAGGCCAGCCTGGACTACAAAATGAGTTTCAGGCCAGCTACAGGGAGACCCTGACTCAAAAAAAAAAAAAAAAATTGGTGCAGAAAAAAAGCACATAGAAGACAGCACACAGTGCTGCTACACGGATCTTGTCCCCTTCTTTCTTCGCTTTTGGCCGACTAATCTCTCATTTTCACGTGTACCTCCCAGCCGTTCGTCCCATGTCCCTCTCCCATATTGTACACTAAGAAAATCCTAAACCTATTTATCATCTTTAAAAATTTTCTTTTTTTATTTTTCTCCTGTGTATGAAATGTACTGTCTCTGCATGCAAGTCTGTGCATTGTCGTTGAATGCCACTGCACGGAGGTCAGAAGAGAGGTCTCGGATTCCCCTGGAAGTGAGTTCTCCTGAATTGGAGTTACAGCCGGTTCTCAGCCGCCATGTGGGTGCTGGGATCAATCCCGGGTCCTCTGCAAGAGCCTCAGTGGCTACCTCTTAACTACTGCCTATCTAACCTCTCTCCAGTCTCCCTACTTAGCATCTTTTACCATAATGCTTATATGCCTGCACTGAGCAGCCAGGAGTATTTATAAAGAACACTAGACAGCCGGGTCTGGTGGCACATGCCTTTAATCCTGCACTTGGGGAGGCAGCAGGCAGGCGGATCTTTGTGAGTTCAAGGCCAGCCTGGTCTACAGAGTGAGTTCCAGGACAGCTGGGACTACAGGGAGACCCTGTTCGAAAAGACCAAAAAAAAAAAAAAAAAAAAAAAACGAACCACTAGAGAGATGGTTAGAAGAAGGGAGCCATGGGAGGGGAGGAAGAAGGACCTCAGAGAAGCGATGGAACTGATATGCCAGAGGGGGGTATTTGGGGTATTGAGAGGAGTAGTAAGAGGTGACCAGGGAACCATAGGGTATGAATAGAGAGGTGAGACATACTATGTGTGTCTGTCTGTATAGGAACAGTGAATAGGAGGAGCCAGGTGTGGAAAACACCTATGACCCCAGCTCCTGGAGGGTAGAGACAGGAAGAGGGGACTTCAAGGCTAGCCTTTGCTACATGAGACCCTATTCTCTAATTTATTTTTATTTTATTTATTATTTATTTATTTATTTATTTATTATTTATATGAATTTGTACTGTCTGCATGCAGGTTTGTGCACCCATGTCTGTGCAAATGCCGCGGCAGGTCAGAAGAGGGTGTGTTCTGTCGGATTCCCTGGAACCTGGTTAGTTTCCTGAATTTGGAGTTTCAGACGGTTTCAGCCGCCATGTGGGTGCTGGGGATCGAACCCGGGTCCATTCTGCAAGAGCAGCCAGAGCTCTTAACCACTAGGCTCACTCTCTCCAGCCCCGAGACCCTATTCTCAAAAAACAAAATAATAATTAGTTCATAGTGAAAGGTAGGAAACAAAGGAAAGGAAAACCTGAAGAATGGCTACGAAGGGGATACTGGCATCGAGGGGATGTCCGACTGTCAGGAGGGAGATGCAGGGATGAAGGTACACACCCAGCTGTCGGGGACAGAGATGCTGGCATTAAGGGGAACATCTGCTGTCAGCTGAAGATGGTGGCAGTAAGAGGAAGAGGTAGCACTGACTGCTGCTCTGTCATTCAAGGGCACGGCTGGAAACAGATTTGAAGATTGAGAAGGAATGGAGACAGACTTTGCAGGAAGATCTTCTAAAGGAGAAGGAAGTCTTATCTCATCTTAGAAAAGAGACCCAACAAATCGTTGGTCTTAAAAAAGTAAATAGTGGTAAAACCTTCATTATTATATTTTGATAAATGTTAATTTTCTTTTTGTTTTGGTTGAAATGGCCTCAGACTGAATGTGTGTATGTATGTATGTATGTATGTATGTATGTATGTAGCCCAAACTGGCCTGGAACTCCGTAGCAGTCCTGTGTGTGGCAGTCCTCCTGGCTCACTCAGCCTCTGGAGTGCTGGGATTACAGGCATGAGCACCCACACCTGCTAAGCGCTTGTTTAAATTTATTCATTTCTTTTTTTTTTTTTTTTTTTTAATTTTTTTTTTTTTTTATTATTTATTTATTTTTGTATGTGTATGAATGTACTGTCTGCATGCAGGTCTGTGCACCCGTGTCATGCAATGCCGCGGAGGTCAGAAGAGGGTCTCGGATTCCCCTGGAACTGGAGTTCTCCTGGAATTGGAGTTACAGACGGTTCTTAGCCGCCATGTGGGTGCTGGGGATCGGACCCGGGTCCTCTGCAAGAGCGTCGGTGCTCTTAACCGCTAGGCTATCTCTCCAGCCCCTATTATTTCTAATGTATGAGTGCATTGCCTTCATGTATGTAAGTACACCTGTGTCATGCAGTGCCCACAGAGGTCAGAAGAGGGTGTCAGATTCCCTTGGAACTGGAGTTAGGACAGTTGTAGCTGCCACATGGGTTCTGGGAACCAAATCTGGGTCCTCTGCAGGAGCAGCTAGTGTTATTTACTGAGCCATCTCTCCAGCCTCCACCACCAGCTCCTTTTATTGAGACAGGGTCTCCTTGTAGCCCCAGCTGTCCTGGAACTCACTATGTAGTCCAGGCTGGCCTTGAACTCGCAGAGATCCTCCTGCCTCTGCCTCCCAAGTGCTAGGATTAAAGAAAGGCTTGCGCCACCATGCCTGGCAACTTCTTAGCTTATTTTAAAAGATATATTTTGGGGGCGGGGGGAATGGTTCAGTAGGTAACTGCTTGCAGGATTTGAGTTCAGTCACCAGAAACTACAAAAAATGTGAAGTGTGGGGGCTGGAGAGATAGCCTAGCGGTTAAGAGCACCGAATGCCCTTGCAGAGGACCCGGGTTCAATCCCCAGCACCCACATGGCGGCTGAGAACCGTCTGTAACTCCAGTTCCAGGGGAATCCAACACCCTCTCTGACCTCCAAGGCATTGCACGACACAGGTGCACCAACCTACATGCAGACAATACATTCATACACATATGAAAATAAATTTAAAAAAATATTTTAAAAAAATGTGAAGTGTGTGGTTGGTGTGGTGATGTAGCCCTTTAATCCCAACACTCAGAAGGCAGAGGCAGGTGGATCTCTATGAGTTCAAGGCACCAGCCTAGACTACATAGTGAGTTCCAGGCCAGCTGTGGCTACACAGAGACTGTGTCTCAAAAAGACAAAAAAAGTGTAGAGGCAGGCAGATGTCTGCAAAATACATGACAGCCTGGTTTACATAATGAGTTCCAGGCCTGCTAGATCTACAGGGAGACCTGATTTAAAAAAAAAATTATATATATTTATGCATATACAGGGTGTGGTGGTGAAGTTCTATAGCCTGTCGGCCCTGGGGAGGGAGTTAGGAGGCTCTAGGGCTCGCATTGCTGAGCTTCAGGCCAGTGAGAGCCTGTCTCAAAGGAGGTGGCTGGCATCCCTGAGGGTGACTTCCAAGGCTGTCCTCCAGCCTCCATGTGCTTGCACACACATAATCACATCTTTCAGTCAGCAACGTAGTGTCCACCTTTAATCCCCACACTTGGGAGGGAGAGGCAGGTGGATATCTGTGAGTTCAAGCCAGCCTGGTCTACATAGCGAGCTCCAGGGCAGCTGGGACCAAAGGCAAACCCTGTCTCAAAAAGGCAAAAAAAAAAAAAAAAGAAGAAGAGAAAAAGTCAAAACAAGATACTTTATGTAATTACATTTATATATGGAAACAGGATATACTGTTTATCTTAGGAATTATCAGTAGGGAGATTGAATGGAAATAGTTGATACTTAGGGCAGCCAGGAAGAAGTTTCAGACACCACATTTCTTATGAGAAACTGTATGTGGTGATATGCACTTGGGTCGACAGAGGCAGGAGACCTGAGGGTTTAAGGCTAGCCTAGGTTACAGAATTAATTCCAGGCCAATTTGAGCTACATAGTAAGATCCTGTCGCAACCTCAAAGATATTTATGCTTTCTTATTTAATGGCATACACACGCATGCACTCGCGCGCACACACACACACAGAAGTATATACACAATGTAGTTTCTTTTTGTTAAATTCCATTTTCTGTCTTCTGTTTTGAAGGAATTCCTTAAGATCCAGGATGAAAATCAGCAGTTGAAAAACATCTATCAGGAACAAGAACAAGCTCTTCGAGAACTTGGCAACAAACTTAGCGAGTAATTCTTTTTTTCCTCTCTCTTTTTTTTTTTTTTTTTTTTTTTTTTTTTTTTTTTTTTTTTCTTTTTGAGACAATGTTTTTGTAGCCCAGCTGGCCTGAAATTCACTCTGTAGACCAGGCTGGCCTTGAACTCGAGCAATAGAATTGCTGCCGCCTCTGCCTCCTAGGCTAGGATTAAAGGCGTGACGCCACCCACGCCCGCCAGATGTGGCGGCGGAGCGGTGCCACGCACGGCTGCTGCTTCTGCTCTCTCTACCAGCTGGACTACGGGAGGCCCTGTTTCTCCAAAAAGAAGAAAAAAAAAGTTTCTATGGCTGTGAATATTTGACCTACATGTATGATGTATACCACGTGTGTGTGCCCAAAGAAGCCAGAGGAGGAAATGAGTTTCCTCTGCGACATGGTAGTGAGGCCGTGGCAGTGCTGTGTGGGTAATGGCCACAACACTTGTTGCCCGTGTGTGGGTGTAGCCCGTGTGGGTTGTGCCCTGTTAGCCCGCTAATGCTGTTTACACACCCTCTCCGAGATCGCGTTCTAACTTTTTTGATCATTCGCTAGGACAACTTGTTCATCGTCCCAGACGAACAAGAAGAGTCCTCGCCAGAATTCCCCTTTACTCCGTAGTCGCACAGGACGCAGCCGCCCTGTAACTTACCTCCTCTACAGCGTCTTCGCTCTCCCAACGACACGCAGATTCAAAGTTAAGCGCGAGCATGCTGGGTTGATCTCTGCCCCAAGAGGCTCGCACGAATCTTGACTCTTCACAATTAAATAAGTTCTTTAAAAAATATATCTATAAACGAGGGCATTAGGAGCCCAATATGCCTTTCTTTAATCCCAGAACTTTGGGAGCAGAGGCACAAACCGGATAAATACTCTGAGAAATTCAAGCCAGCCTAAGAGTACTCTATTACAATATGAAGTTCCAGGGACAGCTGGCAGCTACGGGAGACCCTGCTCTTTCAAAAAGACCACACACACAAACAACACACACACACACCACACACACCCCTTTCAGGGAGTTGTCAACAAAATAGGAGAATGTCCCTTTAGCCAGCAGGCTTTTACAGCCTTTGAAAATGAGTACTTTTCTGGTTAGGTATTCTGGGTTACATTGTAGGACTTAAAATTTTGGGGTGTTTTTGTATTTTAGGTCCAAAACTTAAAATAGAAGACATAAAAGAAGCCAACAAAGCCTTACAGGTGAGGAGAGCTTTCCTGGTGGTCAGCTGGTGAAGTCTGTAGGTTTGGGGGTTGGGGTGGAAGATCCGTAAGTACGGGGTGCGAGGGGTTGGTGAGAGAACCTGGTTTTGCGCAGGGGCCTTTTAATTCCAGCATCGGGAGGCAGAGGCGCAGGCATGCTGAGGGAATCTCTGGTTGCAAGGCTTCAAGGCGCACCCTGGTTCTACACAAAAAGCAAAGTTCCTTGGCCCAGCTTAGCAGCTGTCCCCGCAAGGAGACCCTGTCTCAGACAAGGCAAAAACAATAAAAAAAAAAAAAAAAAAAAGACCGGGGCGTCGGTTTGGCGCACGCCTTTAATGCCTAGAGCACTTGGGAGCAGAGCAGGCGGAATTCTTTGTGAGTTCAAGGCCGCCAGGGCCTGCGTCTACAGAGTGAGTTCCGGACAGCTGGGGCTACAGGGAGACCCTGGTCTCGACAAGACCAAAAAAAAAAACTAACAACAAAAAAAAAAGAAAAAAAAAAAAGGTTTGATTCCCAGCACCTAAGGAGGGAGGGAAAATGCCAGGGTGTATCTAATGAATGTGGGACGGAGGTGGAGCGTTGATGGGGACTGGACGTGCGGGCTGTGGATGCTGTCTTCTCAACTGCTATCGGTATCATCTCTAGACTGGCATACATATTTTCAGGTGGGAAGGCAGCACTGACTTCCACAGTATTACCCTAGTGTGTGTTCTGTCTGCTACAGGGTAGCAGTAATCCATGCATCATTCTTCCCTGCAAACTGCGGCATGCTGCTGGGCCCTTGAGTTCCCACACCACTGCTGCTGCTTATTACCGTAGTTCTTAGCTTTTAGAAAGTCACGTGTCCTCGATGACCCTCAGTTGCTCCTAAGATAGGCCTCTGATGTGCAGAGTTGCTCTGCCCAGCAGGTTATGTGTCAAGGCGGATGGTCCGATCAGTGCATGACATATGAAACAGTGTCAGGGTAATGAGGTGGCTTCCTACTGCACACTACCCATATTTTAATCAAAACATCACATGAAATGTTAAATGTATTTCTCTTTTTGAGACAAAGGTCTTCCTTATAGCCCTAGCTTGCCTGGAACTTACTATGGAGACCAGAGATCTCTGCCACCTGTCTCCTGAGTGCTGGGATTAAAGGTTTGATCCACCATGGACAGATGAAAGTAGTTTTTGTCAAGTTCTGGAACCTTACATGTGTGATAGCAACCTATGTCTGTAATCCCAGCACTCAGGAAGACTGAAGCAGAAGGATTTCACAGTCAAAGGGCCAATGTGGGCCACACAGCAAAACCTTGTCTCCAATAACAAGGGCAAGCATGGTGGGGCCATCGTAGTCTACATGTCGAGTTCCAGGCCAGCCAGCGAGAGATATACAATGGGACCTTGTCAAGTACTAGTCCTATAAAGACTTAAAAACTATTGTCATGTGGTCCCTAACCTTAAACCCATCCTAGCCCCTGTACCAGAAGGAACTGCTCTTGTCAGTTGAGTTCTTCATGCAACCCTCTGTATGTAAAGTAACATGCAATTATTTTTTTCCTTCTGTAGTAGTGAAGAATCAACCCGCATGGGCTGGAGTTCGGAGTGCGTGCTAGTCAAGCACTGAACCATGCTGCCAGTACCCCATGGCCTTGGTGCAGTGCTAGGCAAGCACTGAACCATGCTGCCAGTACCCCATAGCCTGGTGCGTGCTAGGCAAGCATGAACATGCATATAGGCCGAGTACCCCATGGCCTGGGGTGCGTGTGCTAGGCAAGCACTGAACCATGCTGCCAGTACCCCATGGCCTGGTGCGTGGCTAGGCAAGCACTGAACCATGCTGCCAGTAGTCCTTCGGACATCAGTTTTCACCTAGTTACTAATGTGGTGGACTCATTTTACTCATCTCAAGTGTCCGCTCAGTGTAAAGTTCCTTTGTAGGATTCATTGAGCTGCTTTATTTAGCATATTTGTTATTATTTTTTTGTGTATGAGTGTTCTGTCTCAGAGGTAGGTTGGGTGCACCGATGTTGGTGAGGAGGATGCGAACAGGGGGGTTGGATTCCCTTGGAACTGGACGTTAAAGACGGTTCTTAGCCGCCATGGGGTGCTGGGAATCGAACCCGAGTCCTCTGCAGAGCAGTTGGTGCTCTTAACCGCTGAGCCATCATCTCCAGTCTTATTATTTTCAATCAAGACAGTTGACCTTGGTGGCCCAAATATTTTTGGGGCTGAAGGGATGGCTCTGTACAAGACTTTATTTACATGTCAGAACATGCCTGTATACTTTCACGCATTTTTAGATGAATATAAGTTTCCCTGTCAGTTTTAGTATTTCTGACTTGAACATAATACCCTTTTTTTCCTACTAGGGACTGGTTTGGCTCAAAGACAAAGAAGCAACACACTGTAAACTTTGTGAAAAGGAATTTTCACTGTCTAAGCGAAAGGTATGAGAGGTGGAAAACAAGCCCCCAAATTTAGTCAACAAAAAATGGCTTCAATTCAGGTCCCCTCACACCCCGTTTTTCCAAAGTTTAACAGCCACACTTGAGAAAACTGCGGGGAAATCTTTCTGCAAACGCCGCTCTGACAAATGGAACTTGGCCTTGCCTTCTTCAACCAAGCAAAGTACGGGTCTGTGACTCCTGCCACGCAGTGCTCATTCAGAGGTGCTCATCTAACTAACCTGCCAGACTCCAGACCCGAATCCTGCATCAGAAGTCCCTGCAGTGAACGTAACCGCGCACAAGGCATCCAGATGACTCTTTGTAGCAGCTTTTGGCCGGTATTGGTACCCGTTTACCTTTCACATCCTCAACTCATGGGAATTTTAAGTTGTATAAATTAATAGTTTCCTCATCGTTACTCAGAATTTAACATAGCATGCTTTACCACTACATGGAACAATCATGTAACACTTAACTTCAACAAAGGCCAGACAGCACAGCTAACACGTATTTGCCTTAACAGGCCTTAAAACAAGGCTTTGGATTGTTTCAGCTGTCAGGTTAGCACTTGATGGTGCCTGTAATCCTCTTAAATGCACTTTAAAGTTTCACAGTTCTTAGAGAAAACTGGAGACGTATTGACTTTATAAGAGCATTACTATTTCAACACAACATCTTTTTTTGAGACACGATCTCACAGGGTGCCTGGTCTCACCTCATGGACCGCCTTGCCTCAGCCTTTCAAGTGCTGGGATTCTGGGTATGTGCCACACCTGGCCTGTAGACGTCCTGTTGTTATTCTGTAAGGTTCCAATTTCATTGTATTCATTTGCCTGCTTTTCTCCCCTTTACAATGGAAAAGGCCATATTTTATCCCACACATTTCTTCTTGGCCTTTCCTAAACCAACCTCTGTGCTTGCCCACCTCTTCCTATGGTGGGTTAAAAATGCCCAGTGATTCAGCCTTCTCTTCTGCTCTAGTAGGGAGCCACGAACCACCACCAAATTTCTATAACAGAATTGCTTTTTTTCCTTTTTTAAAGACAGGATCTCACTATGAGCACTAGCCTGGAATGTACTATGTATACCAGGCTGGTCTCCAAAACTCTTCAGATCTGCCTGTCTCTGAGTTGGATAAAGGGATAGGCCACCTTGCCCAGATGCAAGGCTCAGACTCCAAAGATGAAAAATGTCCTTCTCTTTAGCAAATATAGTAACCGGGAACTACAGGTAGGTTACTATAAAGATTCTTTTTTTTTTTTTTTTTTTTTTGGTCTTTTCACGGGACAGGGTCTCCCTGTTAGCTCCAGCCTGTCCTGGAACTCACTGTGTAGACCAGGCTGGCCTTGAACTCACAAGATTCGCACCCTGCCTCTGCTTCCCAAGTGCTAGGATTTAAAGCGCTGCACCACCACACCCGGCTTATAAAAGATCTCTTTTTAATCATTAAAAACAGAAGAAATTCGGGGACTGGAGAGATGGCTCAGCGGTTAAGATGCCGACTTGCTCTTGCAGAGGTCCTGGGTTCGATTTCCCACGCCACCCACAAGGCTGCTAAGAACCATCTTTTAAGCCAGGCATGGTGCGGTGCACGCCTTTAATACCTAGCACTTAGGAGGCAGAAGGCAGGTGGATCTTTGTGGAGTTCAATGGGCCAGCCGGTCATACACAGTGGTTCATCAGGTTCAGCTGGGGATAATAGGGAGACCNTCTTTTTTTGTCTTTTCAAGACAGGGTCTCCCTGTAGCCCCAGCTGGCCTGGAACTCACTCTGTAGACCAGGCTGGCCTTGAACTCACAAAGATCTGCCTGCCTCTGCCTCCCAAGTGCTAGGATTAAAGGCGTGCGCCACCACGCCCGGCGGTGGCAGCAGCGGCTGCTGCTTCTGCTTCTTCTACCAGCTGGGACTAACGGGAGGCCCTGTCTCAAAAAGAAGAAAAAAAAAGTTTCTATGGCTGTGAATATTTGACCTACATGTATGATGTATACCACGTGTGTAGTGCCCAAAGAAGCCAGAGGAGGAAATGAGTTCCTCTGGACATGGTGTTGAGGCCGTGGGCAGGTGTGTGGGTGTGCCCGTGTGTGGGTGTGCCCATGTGTGGGTGTGCCCGTAGCCGCTGAGCTGTTTCCCCTCATCAGCAGTTCTTAACTTTTGCTCATTTGCTACAACTGTCATGTCAGAACAAGAAGTTAGCAGAATTCCTTTATGTTGCCAAGGACAGCCTTTAACTTCTCCTCCTACAGGCTGTTACCACGCCGGTTCATGCGGCGCTGGTGACTCTCCCCAGGGCTCTGCACATGCTCTCACAATAAAAGTTTTTAAAAATCAAACTATAAACGGGGCATAGTGCCATATGCCTTTCTTTAATCCCAGAACTTGGGAGGCAGAGGCACAGGTATCTCTGAGTTCAAGGCCAGCCTGGTCTACACAGTGAGTTCCAGGACAGCTGGAGCTACAGGGAGACCCTGTCTTAAAAAGACCACACACACACACACACACACACACACACACACACCCCTTTCAGGAGAGTTCAACAAAATAGGAGAATGTCCCTTTAGCCAGCAGGCTTTTACAGCCTTTGAAAATGAGTACTTTTCTGGTTAGGTATTCTGTTTACATGTAGACTAAAATTTGGATGTTTTTGTTTTTAGGTCCAAACTTAAAATAGAAGACATAAAAGAAGCCAACAAAGCCTTACAGGTGAGGAGAGCTTTCCTGGTGGTCAGCTGGTGAAGTCTGTAGGTTTGGGGGTTGGGGTGGGGAGTAGGGGTGGAGGTTGGTGAGAACCTGGTTTGAGCAGGGGCCTTTTAATCCCAGCACTCGGGAGGCAGAGGCAGGCATGTGGATCTCTGTGAGTTCAAGGCCACCCTGGTCTACAAAGCAAGTTTCTGGCCAGCTGAGGCTGCAAGGAGACCCTGTCTCAGAAAGGCAAAAAAAAAAAAAAAATACTGTGGTCCTTCTGACTCATGAGGATCAAAATGAGAAGTTCAACTTAGACTAAGTCAGACTTATGCATGTCTAAGGAAATCAGTCTAAAAAGTCTCCTCCAGCTCTTTGATTTATGATTTACCCTTAGAGAGAGTAAATTTGAAACTACAAATTAAATATTGAAAAAATTATAAACAACTTCAAGGTAACTTAAAGCATAAATCGATTTTTATTGGAGTTTATTGAAATCGTGGTTTTGGCTAACACAAGGATCTTAAAACATTCATTTAGGAAAAGATTCTTAGGAAAAATAAATAAATGGGACATATTCAGTCAAAAGATGCCTATCCAACTTCTAATGTAGTAAATTTAATCTGTGGTGAGTTTCCTAGTTTGTCTTCCATTGCTGTGACAAAACACTCCGACCAACACCAACTTGGGGAGGAAAGGGTTTATTCAGCTTATATCTCCTGGGTCAGAGTTTTCAGGGAGCCCAAGGCAAGAACTCAGGGCTGGAACCTGGAGGCAGGAGCTGAAGCACAGGCCATGGAGTACTGTTCACTGGCTTGCTCCAAAATCCCAAGGGCCTCTGCTGTGATTCCCTTATGGGAGGCTGCCACAAACTACAGATAGCATCTTTATCTGCCA
>VZQC01011025.1:560319-651726 GCA_009823505.1 Rhizomys pruinosus | reverse complement strand
ACAGCAAAACCTTGTCTCCAATAACAAGGGCAAGCATGGTGGGGCCATCGTAGTCTACATGTCGAGTTCCAGGCCAGCCAGCGAGAGATATACAATGGGACCTTGTCAAGTACTAGTCCTATAAAGACTTAAAAACTATTGTCATGTGGTCCCTAACCTTAAACCCATCCTAGCCCCTGTACCAGAAGGAACTGCTCTTGTCAGTTGAGTTCTTCATGCAACCCTCTGTATGTAAAGTAACATGCAATTATTTATTTTTTTTCCTTTCTGTAGTAGTGAAAATCAACCCCATGGCCTGGTGCGTGCTAGTCAAGCACTGAACCATGCTGCCAGTACCCCATGGCCTGGTGCGTGCTAGGCAAGCACTGAACCATGCTGCCAGTACCCCATAGCCTGGTGCGTGCTAGGCAAGCACTGAACCATGCATGCCAGTACCCCATGGCCTGGTGCGTGCTAGGCAAGCACTGAACCATGCTGCCAGTACCCCATGGCCTGGTGCGTGCTAGGCAAGCACTGAACCATGCTGCCAGTAGTCCTTCGGACATCAGTTTTCACCTAGTTACTAATGTGGTGGACTCATTTTACTCATCTCAAGTGTCCGCTCAGTGTAAAGTTCCTTTGTAGGATTCATTTGCTGTTTTACATATTTGTTAATTATTTTTTATGTGTATGAGTGTTCTGTCTGCAGGTAGGTTGGTGCACCGCAATGTGGTGGAGGTCAGAAGAGGGCGTTGGATTCCCTTGGAACTGGAGTTAAAGACGGTTCTTAGCCGCCATGTGGGTGCTGGGAATCGAACCCGAGTCCTCTGCAAGAGCAGTTGGTGCTCTTAACCGCTGAGCCATCTCTCCAGTCTGTTTATTTTTCATCAAGACATGTTGATCCTTGGTGGGCCCAAGAATTTGTGGGGCTGAAGGGATGGCTCTGTACAAGACTTTATTTACATGTCAGAACATGCCTGTATACTTTCACGCATTTTTAGATGAATATAAGTTTCCCTGTCAGTTTTAGTATTTCTGACTTGAACATAATACCCTTTTTTTCCTACTAGGGACTGGTTTGGCTCAAAGACAAAGAAGCAACACACTGTAAACTTTGTGAAAAGGAATTTTCACTGTCTAAGCGAAAGGTATGAGAGGTGGAAAACAAGCCCCCAAATTTAGTCAACAAAAATGGCTTCTAATTCAGTCCCCTCCACCCCCGTTTTTCCATTTAACAGCACCACTGTAGAAACTGCGGGGAAATCTTCTGCAACGCCTGCTCTGACAATGAACTGCCTTTGCCTTCTTCACCAAAGCCAGTACGGGTCTGTGACTCCTGCCACGCAGTGCTCATTCAGAGGTGCTCATCTAACTAACCTGCCAGACTCCAGACCCGAATCCTGCATCAGAAGTCCCTGCAGTGAACGTAACCGCGCACAAGGCATCCAGATGACTCTTTGTAGCAGCTTTTGGCCGGTATTGGTACCCGTTTACCTTTCACATCCTCAACTCATGGGAATTTTAAGTTGTATAAATTAATAGTTTCCTCATCGTTACTCAGAATTTAACATAGCATGCTTTACCACTACATGGAACAATCATGTAACACTTAACTTCAACAAAGGCCAGACAGCACAGCTAACACGTATTTGCCTTAACAGGCCTTAAAACAAGGCTTTGGATTGTTTCAGCTGTCAGGTTAGCACTTGATGGTGCCTGTAATCCTCTTAAATGCACTTTAAAGTTTCACAGTTCTTAGAGAAAACTGGAGACGCATTGACTTTATAAGAGCATTACTATTTCAACACAACATCTTTTTTTGAGACACGATCTCACAGGGTGCCTGGTCTCACCTCATGGACCGCCTTGCCTCAGCCTTTCAAGTGCTGGGATTCTGGGTATGCGCCACACCTGGCCTGTAGACGTCCTGTTGTTATTCTGTAAGGTTCCAATTTCATTGTATTCATTTGCCTGCTTTTCTCCCCTTTACAATGGAAAAGGCCATATTTTATCCCACACATTTCTTCTTGGCCTTTCCTAAACCAACCTCTGTGCTTGCCCACCTCTTCCTATGGTGGGTTAAAAATGCCCAGTGATTCAGCCTTCTCTTCTGCTCTAGTAGGGAGCCACGAACCACCACCAAATTTCTTACCAGATGCTAATTTCCTTTTTTAAAGACAGGATCTCACTATGCAGCACTAGCCTGGAATGTACTATGTATACCAGGCTGGTCTCCAACTCAGATCTGCCTGTCTCTGAGTTGGATAAAGAGATAGGCCACCTTGCCCAGATGCAAGGCTCAGACTCCAAAGATGAAAAATGTCCTTCTCTTTAGCAAATATAGTAACCGGGAACTACAGGTGTTTATAAGATCTTTTTTTTTTTGGTCTTTTCGAGACAGGGTCTCCCTGTAGCTCCAGCTGTCCTGGAACTCACTGTGTAGACCAGGCTGGCCTTGAACTCACAAAGATCCACCTGCCTCTGCCTCCCAAGTGCTAGGATTAAAGGCGTGCACCACCACACCCGGCTTATAAAAGATCTCTTTTAATCATTAAAAACAGAGAATTCGGGGCTGGAGAGATGGCTCAGCGGTTAAGAGTGCCGACTGCTCTTGCAGAGGTCCTGGGTTCGATTCCCAGCACCCACATGGCAGCTAAGAACCATCTTTAAGCCAGGCATGGTGGTGCACGCCTTTAATCCTAGCACTTAGGAGGCAGAGGCAGGTGGATCTTTGTGAGTTCAAGGCCAGCCTGGTCTACACAGTGAGTTCTAGGTCAGCTGGGGATATAGGGAGACCCTGTCTCAAAAAAACAGAATTCATCTGGACAATTTAGTGCCTTTAGTTCTAGCACTGAAGAGGCAGGGGCAGGTGGTAGATCTGAGTTCTAGGCCAGCCTATCTGGAGAGACCTGGTTTCAAAAATGAAAGAAGGCAGAGGCAGGTGGATCTCTAAGTTCACATAGTGAATTCCAGGACAGCTCCATCTAGAGAGGAGACCCTGTCTCAAAAGATTAGTCTAGTTATATAGGTTGTAATAAA
Source organism: Rhizomys pruinosus (assembly GCA_009823505.1). Classification (NCBI taxonomy): domain Eukaryota; kingdom Metazoa; phylum Chordata; class Mammalia; order Rodentia; family Spalacidae; genus Rhizomys; species Rhizomys pruinosus. The sequence goes on along the minus strand of VZQC01011025.1, from coordinate 648,708 downwards.
GCAGCTATTAAGCTAGCCTCATACAACTAAATACCACCACTGATCAAGATCATTTTTTATATTAATTTCTTAGATGCACTTTAGGTTTATAAGCCTTTTAAAAACTACCATATGGACATTTTTACATTCCTAAGACTATTGATTAGATAGATGCCTCTCTGATCTTTTCCTCATGAACATGTATTAAGATTTATACTAACTTTTTAAATTGCCAAAGTGTACAACCAAGTATTTTCACCAGAACTTATTTCATCACCTTCTGAGGATTGTTTCAACTTTCAGGTCAGCACTTGCTGGTGCCTGAAATCAAACTTCAGTTACACCTGTCACATTTTTAGTAGGTGCCCCCCTACCCCCCCTTTTTTTTTTTTAAACAATCTCCTGTGACTCACCCTTCAACTTGCTTTGTAGCTGAGGGTGGTGTTGAACTTCTGATCCTCTGGCTTGGTTTACAGGTGTGTGCATTACCGTACCTAGTGTTTTTGTGTGGTGTGGGAGTAGAGCCCAGGGCTTTGTATAAGCTAAGACATGCACACCACCAACCACATTCCCCAGTCCTAGATCTTCTTTGTTGAATACTGACAGAAATGGCCTTGAGACAGAATTAAGCTGTGTGAGGTAGGAGTTCCATTAAGTTTAAGCCCAGTCTGATCTACCCAAGTGAATTCCAGACCAGCCCTTCACTAGAGGTCCTGTCTCAAAAAATACAGAATTATATTCTTGAACTGTTTTGTATTGATGAAATAAACATTTTTATGATTGCTGAAAGTGAGCATAAATGAAAATTTATGTACTTTGTTTTAAACAAACTTTAAAATGCAACATGTAAGGCTTCCAAGGCTGATTTCATCCAATTAGCCATGATTTTAACCACTCTTTTGATTCTTCTCACTATTCAAGACTTATGTCCTTATATTATGGGCTTTTTCTGAAGCAGCTTTTATGACATCAGCATAACTCACTAGTCTTGGCTTAGAAATGATGGGCTGAGCAGGCAGCCCAGTGGGTAGAATGCTTGCCTCATGCATGTTAAGGCTCTGGCTTCAACCCATAGCACCACCAAGAACTAAATAAAAAACCCGAGCCCTATTTTTAAATTCCTGTTCATTACACAGCAGCATGATTTTGAGAGTCCACACGACATTCCCTTAACATAGCCAGCACTATCACGAAGATGTGATCATGGTGCCAAGGAATTGCAACTCCTAATTCATTCTTCTAATCTGTAATGTCTTAAAAAGAAATGTGAATTTTATAAAGCAAATAAAGGTTTGAAAAATCCCGTTTCAGAGGGGCAAGATTCATTTCTATGCTTCTACTGCTTTTGAACTGAGACTAGCCATCGCTAGAAGCACTTCTGAGTTTTGTGCTGGAGAAGTGACTCTGTAGTAGAGGTCAGCCTCTAGTCCCAGACAGAAAAACAAATCCCACTGCTTTGGGCCAATCGGCTCCAAATGTAGACTACAGTGCTCCCTGTTCTTGAGAGATCACTTCTTGGCGTCACTTTATCTGAAAATCTCAAGTTTGACATCAAACTATTTTCTAGCAGTGTGAATTATAATCAACTGACACAAAGCAATCTAGGACAGACATTTTTCTCCCACATTGACATTTATTATATGAATAACATTTCCAGCGGGGGTGGGACACAGACCAAGTTCAATAACCGAATTCACATTGACAGGTTTCATTTTGATCCATTAGCCAATTTGGGGAAAAGCACCCTCCTTTTCCTGGCCCCACATAACACCGTAAGTACTTAAAGTACTCAAAGCTGCTCTCCGATGTAAGAATTGAGCTGCAGAATCGTTCTCACTTGCTGGTTTACTCTCTTAAACACCCGTGGTATTAACACTGAATCCTCTTCTGGAAACATTTTTTGGTTAAGTTCAAGATTTAACTTGGAAATCTAGGGCTATAATGTCAACTTCTAACACCCTCACCCCCCTAGGTTCCTAACTGTATTTTAAAAATCCAGATAACCGCTTAGATCATTCAGAGCTATGCGTGATAACCGATATTGGAATAAGAATACAGAATAAGCTGAACTTTAGTCTTGAAGCCACCCAAAGTCATCTTTAGGCTTTATATTTACAGTACTGTCCAGGAGAAAAGGTTTTGCTAACTACTCACGTCTATCCCAGATGCCTGTTTAGTAAGACCTGCAGTTTATGCAGAAGTTTATCCTCTGACATCACACTATACTACTTTTTGTAGTCCTAAGAGTAAAAATACATCAACCCAAATCGCATGAAGGCAGCACATCTCTAGGTATATAAAAAGTATCAACATCAGTTGGTTTGAATATAAAAATTTATTAAGTCAAAGTGTGCAACAAATAAAACCTACTGAAAACTGATTTCCCCATCACAGTCTTTTTTTTTTAACCAATTAATATTCTGAAAACACATTCCTTCAGTCAATATAAAGTTCTTAAAATACAAAAGAAACGAAATCTGTAAGAAAGTCCAGTAGACAGATGCTGTGCTAGTAGGATTCGTGTGTTGCTTTGTTTTCAGTACATCCCACGCCATCCACCTCCACTCATGCCACCTTGCCCGTAGTAACCACCACTGCCGCCGCCGCCACCACGACCTTAAGAAAAAGACAAGAACAGACATCAGGAGATGCCCACCCAAAAGATGCTTAAAGTACCACCTACAGTTTTTTAAAATTGTATTTATTTTTTTATGTGTATGAATGTTCTGTCTGCATGTAGGTCTGTGCACCCGTGTCGTGCAATACCACGGAGGTCAGAAGAGGGTGTCAGATTCCCCTGGAATTGGAGTTACAGACGGTTCTTAGCCGCCATGTGGGTTTTGGGGATCGAACCCGGGTCCTCTGCAAGAGCAGTCGGTGCTCTTAACCGCTAGGCTATCTCTCCAGCCCCCACCTACAGTTTTAATTATGGGCATCAAGACAAACCAAAAACAATCACTTACCATAACCACCTAAGCCATCAGGAGTGCCATATCCTCCGCTATAGCTGTTCCCCATTCCCATTCTTCCAACAGATCCGTATCCTCCTTGATTATCTTTACACACATGAAGAGAAATAACACTGACATTGGCTGCCAAGTAGCCAACACTGCTTATTTTTAAAAGTGTGTAATGGCTAGGCTGGGGGGACATGCTGAATTGCTAAGGCAGGAAGACTGAGTTTCAGGCCGGCCTGGGCTGCATAATGACCCCCCCCCAACACACACACATGTGAAAGACAAAACTTACCCATTCCATCTCTGCCATAGCCTCCCATTCCAGAGCCTCCTCCAGGGGTAGAATTCAAGAAGAGCTCAATGTATCGATGTTCTTTAAGGGGGGAAAGGGGAAGGGGGTGAGAATAAGTGGAGAGAAAGGGATATTGGACCAAACTTATCAGTTAAAAGTAGACTTTATCTGCAGGTAATTCAATTTAAGGTAGCCATTAAAGATCAAGCATTAACATGGTTTTAAGCCCCAAGAATATAAGACTACAGAAGCTGTGTTTTTAAACAACTATTTTATAAACTCACGCACATGGGGAAAGCATGCGAAGAATACCACTTACGCATGTTATTTTTATCTTTAGACATGGCAGCTACTGCGTCTTCATGTGTCACAAACTCTACATCTGCTTCTCCTGTTGCTCTGCCATCGGCTCCAATATCAATATGAACTCGTATTGGATTTAGTGGTGAGAAGAACTAAATAAAACAATTGTTACTTTTTTATTCCACTTACTCCTTTGCTCTATGTTGCTAAGCTAATTAACTACCAAGGGTCTACGAAGACTACAACCTGTAACTCCAGCCTTCTGGAGGTAGAGGCAGGTCAAGATCATCCTTGGCTATAAAGGCAACCAACCATCCTGGGTGTACATATCGAAAATGAAGTTACCAAAATGGGACTATAGGTCCATTACAGAGCACTTGCTGACCATGTCAAAGCCGAGGTCCAATCCCCAGCACCAAAAACCAAACCAGACCCCTCAAAACAGACACAGGGAGGCATGACTTGTGACATATATACACTTTCAATCCTAGTACTCAGAGACCGAAACAGTATACCTTGCATTTGAGGTTTAGCTCTCCTATGGAAAGTGAAATCCTGTTTTATCAAGGTTCTGACCAGTCTTCCACTATTCCTAATGATTTTATGAGTACAGCTTTTTATTTGCTTGAAGTCTCATGTACATCAGTATGCAACTGGCACAAAACAACTATCCATTATTGCGGATAAGGTAATGGTAGATAATTGTTTTAAATTTGAATTTGTAAGTGTGCATGTTTTGTCTGCATGTAGTGCACCTATGTGTACACTGCCTGTGGAGACCACAAGATTGTGTTGGATCCCCTGGAACTAGAATTACAGACAGTTGTTATCCAGCACACGGGAACTGGGAAGCAAAGTAGGCCCTCTCCAAGATCACTCAATGCTCTTAACCATGAACTGTCTCCCTAGTCCCTTATTTGGTCTTTTTGAGATCATCTCCCTAGTTGGCCTAAAACTCACTATGTAGACTCCTTGATCTCAGAGATCAGTATGCTTGATATTTGAGTGCTGGGATTAAAGTCATGAGCTACCATGCTCGCTCTTAAAATATATTTTTTATATGAGAGTTTTTCCATGATGCTGGGAGTGGAACCTTGTAGCCTTGGATCATGACATTATCAAAAACCAAGTATGGAGGCAGCTGATCATAGTAGACATAGTGGCTGGCTGTAGTCCCAGCATCTGGGAAGTCAAGTTAGGAGGACTGCAAAAATCCTAGTCTACTCTGACTCACCTAAAACAGAACAGTAACAGCAACAGACGGAAACACCAAGTAGAAAACCACAATTACTCACATTAGCAATGTCATTTTCGGTTGCACGGAAAGGCAACCCTCTCATGTGTACAAAATGACCACCATGAAAACCTGAACTCGCATCGCCAGCTCCACCATAGCCATGTCCTCCCATACCTAAGATAAAATTTGCCAAGGTCGTAAATCATTACGATTCATACACACGTGCAAGATACAAAAATCCCTATACACAAATGCATCGAAATATGCTTCTGTTAAGTATTGTTGAAATCACCACCTAATTAGTACTCTGAGACCTTACAAAGGAAGCATTAGTATTTCAGAGTGAAAACTTTTTTTACCTCTTCCATCTCTCATTCTGTCATCAAAGCCATCATTTCCATAGCCGTAATTATTATAACCACCGTACTCATCAAAACCCCCATAGCCTGTACAAATCAAAGGGAAAAGACATGAATACCATTCTGAGAGATTAATTTTGTAAGCTAGTTTACAAAAATCATATTTTGCAGCAAACTTTTTAGCCTCTCCATTACGTGTCTGCCACCCCCAAAACTTGGCCCATATGAACAAAGCATTTAACACTTGGTAGAAATGAAAACCCTTCACAGACTTGAAAATCAAATCTCATTTTTACACCAAGAAGAAAATATACCAATTATCTCCATTTTAATGTCTGCATTATTTCCTAGGTGCCCAGTATGTGTATCAAGTCCCATGGTGGTTTGTCATGGGAATCCATATTTTAATGAACAGGTTTTAAAACCTCATAGGTTACTGAAATTACTGCCATTTCTGTATTTCTTGACAAAGCGTCAGGAACACCAAGAAAATGACAACAGAAACCTTTGTTCATTACACATACCACCATCATATCCATCACCTCCTCGCCGCATTCTGTCATACATACTTCCACGCCCAGGTCCATAATAACCCCCTCTTCCTCCTATCGGTCTATCATATGGTCCCGGTCGCTGTCCCAGTAATCTTCTTGGTGGATCATAAAATCCTTTGATTTCACTCCTGCTACTCCTGAAGATCTCAATATACCTATTCAAAAATGTTTTAAGGCACAGGTTTCAGCATAAATATATTAGAGTAAATTAGATAATGGGCAAAATGCAGTAAGTTTTTCTACATCTAGGTACACAACCCAATTTAAATTGCCTAAAATAACCATAAGATAACATTTTACACCTACAAACTTAATTAAATATTTAAGTTTTATAGACAAATGAGTCATTTGAAAGCAATTAATGAATTATCAATATATTTTAATTTGTTTCCTTTAGTACATGATAGAAATTAAGTGATTATACAAAAACATTTAAACATCCTACAGTGAAATGGAAACAATCTAATTTTAATTTAAACAAACTATTAGCATTAATGCCCCACCCAAATCTGTACTTTCAATGTTAAATTTAGATAATTATCAATTTTTTAAAAACTACCCCAGAAAAATGTTATGGTTAACCCCCCATTTAAGTAAGTGACCCACAACCCCCAAAAATAAAAATTTAACACCATCCCAAACTCTCCATCCCCACCTGTGCCCTATTCTTTCCTTGTGTTTCCCCAGAGCATTTTCTGCTATCTCCTTTGAAGCAAACTGCACGAAGGCCTCCCCTGTGCTTCTCCCCTGGTAGTCCATCGTCAATGTTATCCCATTTGGCACGATTTCCAACCCTTTAACCCAAGGACAAATACCCCATCAAGGGGAACAGTGTTAAAGGCTGAAACATTCCCATCTGAATCAAATATTTAAAACAAGTCTAAAGAAAACAAAACAAAAGGCTTAATTCCCATCACCCCATAATACAAATGGAATATTTTTCAAGTATCATTGGATTAAATATTTTGTAACCAACGTCTTTTAAAATTACACTCTAAAAGCCCACCTAATTACATGAAAAAAAATCTACGAATTAATTTTAACCGTGCTCCAAAATGCTAACTCATCCCTAATGTCCATAAATTATTCACAATTAACTGCACTGTACATCAATTAACTTTATACACTCTACACATTCTGTACTGAATAGTTACTGGAGCACATTTCATATTTTAATATAACCAAGATTATCCCAAAATTACAAGACCCCAAATCAAATGTATTCTACAAACTGAAAATGAGCAAGATAATAAAAAAATATGCAATTAAAACATTACTAAACTTTGACTAATACTAGAGGTACCTTGAAAGAACTGAACTATTTCCTCTTTGCTGCAACCAAATGGTAGTCCACGAAGTCGTACTGTCCCATCACTAGCGTCATTTGGACCATTATGTTTCATAACCCAATCCATCTCAATACTGTTTGATTTAAATGCTATAAGAAATAAGCACATAAAGTAGTTAAAATATACTCTTTTTTTTGGTCTTTTCGAGACAGGGTCTCCCTGTAGTCCCAGCTGTCCTGGAACTCACTCTGTAGACCAGGCTGGCCTTGAACCCACAAAGATCCTCCTGCCTCTGCCTCCCAAGTGCTAGGATTAAAGGCATGCGCCACTACACCCGGCTAAAATACACTCTTAATGGAGAAGCAGAGAACACCTCAGAGTGTTAAAACAGTAAATACAGAAGTTAAAAGTGACTCCTCCGACAGTCCACAACAGAATGGCTTATTATTTCTGAGACAGGGTGTTCCTTTAGTCCCAGCTGGCCTGGAGCTCCCTCTGTAAATCAGGCTGGCCTTGAACTCAGAGATCTGCCTGCCTCTGCCTTCCAAGTGCTGAGATTAAAGGTGTGCACCACCACACCCTGCTTCTACACTCATTTTTAAAAGATTCTTCAGATTTCGATATCCATCTGAAGTTATGTATTTTTTTTTTTTTTTTGTCTTTTGGAGACAGGGTCTCCCTGTAGCCCCAGCTGTCCTGGAACTCTCTCTGTAGACCAGGCTGGCCTTGAACTCACAAAGATCCGCCTGCCTCTGCCTCTCAAGTGCTAGGATTAAAGGCATGCGCCACCATGCCCGGCTGAAGTTACGTTTTCTTTTTTTTAATTTTTTTTTTATTTATTTTTTGTACGTGTATGAATGTACTGTCAGCATGTATGTCTGTGCACCCGTGTCGTGCAATGCCGCGGAGGTCAGAAGAGGGTCTCAGATTCCCCTGGAACTGGAGTTCTCCTGGAATTGGAATTACAGACGGTTCTTAGCCGCCATGTGGGTGCTGGGAATCGAACCCGGGTCCTCTGCAAGAGCAGTCGTAGTCCATAGAGTAACCTGGAGAAATGTTGAGAATACTTGAAGCCTTATGGGGGACATTCTCACTTCAAACCATCACAAAACTGTAGGCTACAAAGCTAAATCCAGATTTATCCTCAATGCAGAAAACTGGAATCAGTCCACTATAACCAGGGCAGAGGGCAGTGTTAAAGCCTATGGAGCCAAATTTGTGCACATATCTGTCTCTCGCTGAGAATATATTAACTGGGGCCTATTCAGCCTATCTTGTTACACTCCTTTTATTTGTCCCTAAAGAAGTTAAACTCTTTTTTTTTTTTTTTTTTGGTGCTTTTGAGACAGGGTCTCCTGAAGTCCCAGTCTCCTGGAACTCACTCTGTAGAACCAGGCTTGCCTGACTCGCACAACAACCTCTGCCTCTGCTCCAAGTGATGAGGATTAAAGGCCATGCTCCACCACGCCCCGCTCAACTCTTCTTAATCCAGAAGTAATCAGGTGCCAATAATTTCTTAGTGAAGGTTGGAGCTTCCTGCCCATTAAAATGGGAACTACTGTACACTGCTGTTGATAATATATGCTGAATGCAGGCCACTTCTTGCAACCAAGTAATTGGTAATTTTCCATTTAAAAGAACAACTGCCAATTATGGGTTGGTGCACATCTTAAATCCCAGAAATGGGAGGCCTACGCGAAGGCACATCTCTGTAATTTTTAAGGCCCACCTGGTCTACAAGTGAGATCCAGGACAGCAGAGGGGACTATATGGAGACCCTATCTTCAAACAAAACAAAAGGAACAACAGACAACAACAAAACCAAAGTGAAATAATTAAATAAAAATGAAAATAAAATTTTAAGCCAAGCGTGGTGGTGTACACTCTTTAATCCTAAGCACTTGGGAGGCAAGAGGCAGGTGGATTTCTTTGTGTGTTTCAAAAGGCCAGCTTGAATACAGGGAGACCCTGTTTTGAAAAGACAAAAAAAAAATTAAAAAAAACTACAAGTAAAACGCCCATACTGGGCTGTGAGGATAGCACAGCCATTAAAGGCTGAGGCTAAGAACAAACAAAAAAACAAACAACAAAAAATGCCCATATTACACAACAACTATACCAAATATCACTATTCCAAAAGAGTCTGTCCTCAACCAAAAGGGATACCTGGGCATCTATTGTTCATTGGTATTTTATTCATAATAGCTAGTAAATGGAATTAACCTAGATGTCCAACAACTGAATATGAGTAAATGGAGCTGTGTTACCATATACAAAGAAATATTAATCAGGCTGAATGACAAGTCATGAACTAAGCAGAAAAAGGGATGGGATTGAGAAAAATAAAACAATTTAAACAAAACAATTATCCGCACACTGAGGAAAACAAGCCCTGAAGCTCAAAATTTCATATATTCTGTCATTTTTTTTTTTTTTTTTAAAAAAAAAATCTTTAGTATGATGTGTCTAATATGGGGTACATGTGCAACACAGGAAACAAGGAAGGAACTATGTGGAAAGGAGGTAGCTTAAGGGAGTTGGGTGATAAAACATAAAAAAGGAAGCGAAAAGGAGTAATATTGTGGGTTGGAAAATTTAAGCAAGTAGGGAGGCAAGGCACTGAGGAGATTAAGGCTTGGGGTGAGGACGAATTAACAAGAATGAAGAATGTACACAGAAAACCTTTGGAAAGTGAGAAATCACCATCAGTGCAGTAGTGACTAGACTGTCGGGGAGAATTAAGTAAGTGGACCTCTGATCCAAAGAAGAGGCCACGCGGATGGCAATGCTTGGATTGGAAGACTGGTTAATAAACTATGCTGGGGAGGCCAAGGCCAAGGAGGAGATAATATCTCTGACATTTTACTACCCTGATCAAACAAGAGAGTACTTTGCAAACAACCATGCCTGAAGCTACCCCCATGCCCTATTTAGAGAAGCCTCTCTTTATGATCAACAGTGGTGAAAGCAGAGAATGATAGTGGCAAAAAAACAGGTGATAGGTCTAGGCCTGGCTCTAGATAAGTCACATATACCACCTACCTAAGAATCAGGGAATCTTGCCCCTCAGCTGAGTGGTTAGAGAAAATGTGGTATATCTACACAATGGAGTTCTATGCCGCATGCAGGCAGAGAGGAACCAGGCAGCCGAGCATCAGGTGGACATCACTCCGGCATTTGTAGCAATGACTGATATGCCACTGGGGTTCAACAAGCTGCCTTGCCTGCCCCCTATCGGGATCAAGTGAGAGCGGCAGGGAGGGCAGCTTGGTGAGGGCTACAGGAGGGGCCCACTGAATCCCGGCTTTCAGAAATGAAGCAGGGCCCCCAGGAGCCCTTGCCTACGCAATTACAATTCCATCAGGTGGAACCCACTTAGAAATGTAAACTCCTCCCAGGGGACCTTAAGGGGATCACTTACTTAAGGGTATATAGGTCTGGCGAGGGGCTAATGGGGATGATCACTTGGCAGATGTGCAGGAATGAGGGAATGGACCCTACAGACCTGGGTCATCGCATGCAGATATTGGCACCCAGGCTCATAGAACACAGGCCCTGGCTGCTGCCATGGCTTCTCTTCAGGTTGCTCAGGCACAGGTTGATGCCCTGGGAGCAGAGAAGGGTGTATGCTTTGGGTGTGACAAAGTAGGCCACTTGAACAGAGAATGCCCTCAGCAGGAGCGGTGGAAGGGATGGGGTGGGAGGAAAGGAGGAGGCAACCCTGTAGCCCCTCCCTGAACACCCTGCCCCCCGGTATAAAAAGGGATACCACTGACAAATGGATTGTCATTTAAAATTTGACCTAGAAGGAAATCTGTTAAAACTAGATCAGGGGCGGTCCCCAGCCCCATCACCAAAAGTGGATGGAAGGTGCCACTTGCCTGGACCCCTACCTGGTAGGGCCTCGGCACACTGGACGGTGCCTATAGTGTCGGGCATGTGACCCAAGATGGACATCATGATTCAGGGTAAGCGCTTCCACTGTTTGATTGACACGAGGGCGGATCAGACAGTTCAAAGAAGAGGAAGTCCCTCACTCGTGGGCCTTGGTGCAGTGGCTGGAAGTCTCTGGGGTGGGCGGAAATATCAAAATCCCAAGAGACTAGGGACTGGTTCCATTGGCAAGATGCTGATGGTGCCCATGGGGAGGTGTACCCTCTCGTGGTGTAAGGGCTGGCTGTGAATCTTTGGGGCCAGGGCGTTCTGGGGGATGCGCAGGCATTTCTCACCACGGACCGTCAGGATTTCTTTTTATTTTATTTTATTATTTTTTTTTTATTGATTCTTGTATGTGTATGAATGTACTGTCTGCATGTAGGTTTGTTTGTATCTGTGACAATGCAATGTCTGAAGATGTCAGAAGAGGGTGTTAGGATTCCCCTGAGAACTGGAGGAGTTAAACGGTTCCAGCCACCAATGTGTGTGGTGCCTGGGGATCAAACCTGGTTCCTCTGCAAGAACAGTCTGTGCTCTTAACCACTAGGCTATCTCTCCAGCCCTATCAGGATTTCTATAATGAGGTTTTAGATATGGAGGAGGTAGAACGGTCCCAGCCTGCTGATCATTGTGGCCCCCTCAGGAATTATTGGGGGGATGCAAACACCCCACAGACGCACCCCCAATTCTAAAGCACTGATCCTTCTGTGCCTGCTATACAATGGACCCCTGGGCCTCTGGTCTGGGTGGAGCAGTGGCCCCTCCCAACTCATAAGGTCAGGGCACTTGAAAATCTGGTAGAAGACCAACTCCGGCTGGTGCATATGCGGTCCTCCAACTTCCCATGGACCTCCCCCGTTTTTGTTATCAAAAAAGCCTCTGGGGCATGGAGAATGCTCCAAGACTTGTGGAGGGTTAATGCTTGAATGTAACCAGTGGGGATCCCCCCAGCGTGGGCTTCCCTGGATGCCAGCCATCCCTGTGGGGCTGCACCTTAAGGTTGTAGACCTGAATGGTTGCCTTTTCTCCATCCCCCTCCACCCCTAGGACTCTGAGAAGTTTGCCTTCTCTGTTCCCTCTACAAATTTCTCCCAACCAAATGGATCTGTAGTTCTTCTTTTTTGGTTGTATTCTTTGCCTTGGTTTTGGTAATAGAGTGATGGCTGGCTTCATAAGAAGGAATTTGAGAGAATTCCCTCTGTTTGTATCCTTCTTAACAATTTGAGGAATAATGGTTTTAAGTCTTTTTGAAATGTTTTAAAATAAGAATTCTTACATAAAACTGTCTGGGCCTTTGCTTTTTTAGTTGTGAGGTTTTTTTTTTTTTTTTTTTTTTTTGGATTTTATTTCTTTTTCTTGTATTATTGGTCTATTTAGGTTTTCGATCTCTTCTTGGTTGAGCTTTGGTGATTCCCAAGATTTCAGATATTCATCCATTTCTTCTAGGTTTTCCTAACTTAGTAAAGATTTTTGAAATATTCCCATATGATTTTCTTGATCTTTTCATTGTCAATTGTGATAGTTCTCCTTTCATCACAGATTGTACTGATTTGGAGTTGTTCCTTCTTTCTTTTGGGAAAATGGGATAGAGGTCTGCCCATCTTGTTTATTCTTTCAAAGAACCAACTTCTGGAATCATTCATTTTTTTGTTTTGTTTTGTTTCTATTTCAATTGATTTCTGCCCTGATTTTTGTTATTTCTTCCTGCTGTTACATTAAGGTTCATCTGTTGTTTGTCCTCTCAAGTGTTTACAGCTGCAGTGTTAGATCAATCCTCACATTTGCCTCCTTTGGCATGTTTTATCTAGTAGGCCACGCCAGGAGCATAATTTTACCCTCTTAGGAACCTGTTTTTAAAGTTAAATCAGCATAGTTTTTTGTTTCGCTATTTCCATTGTCATTCAGTTCCCATGGACTTGTGCTTTTCTTTCTTTTAACTTCCTTGACCCATTCATTAATTCAGGTGGTGAGTTGTTTTTTCTCCATGTGTTTTTGTAGATTAAGTAGGACTTGTTCCTGGATGTGATAGCGTAATATTATTGTGTTAGTGGTCTGATAAGTGCATGAAATTATTTCAATATGTTTTGTATTTGTGGAGGTTCTTCTGTGTCCCAGTATGTGGTCGATTTGGAGAATGTTCTCTGTGGGGTGCTGAGTAAAAAAGTGTATTCTCTGGTATTAAGGTGGAATATTCAATAGATGTCTGTGAGGTCCATTTCATGTATCATATTATTCAGTACAGATGTGTCTCTTGCCGTTATACTAACTTTACCAGGTTGATCATTCAAAAGGGCTTCAGTCGGATAATGGACAGTCCCCTACTATGAGTGTCTGGGGTTAATCTGTGCCTTGTGGTCCAGGAAAATTGTCTTTATAAAGATTGATGCACCAGACTTTGGTGGCATATATTATTCATGATTGTGAAATTTTTTTGGTGAATTGTTCCTTTAAAAAAAATGTAATGTCCTTACCTTTGTCTCTCTCTGATTTCATTCTTTTACTTTGAGTCTATTTTGTCTGATATTAAAACCACAACACCTGCTTTCTTTACTACCGGTACCAACATTTCTTGGAAGTACTTTTTTTCCAAATTCCTTTCATCTTATAATGTGCCTATCCTGAAGGTAAAGATTGAATTTCTTGTAGACAGCATACAGTTGGGTTTTGTTTCCTTATCCAATCTCCAAGTCTATGGTCTTTTGATTGGGGAGTTTAGCTACATTTTCCCTTGCTTATTTGCGATGTCTGACTTGTTAAGATTAAAGGCTTTCTATGGAAAGCTAAAACAATACTCTTCCCTTTTACTGTTTCTGAAAGTTTCGTCAAATAATCCTCCACTTGGACACTCAGCATTCTAGTTGGAGGGGGGGTGTTGGCTTATGCTGGGGGGAGAATTCTCTAATCATAGGTCCCCATGCCCCAGTACCTGTGCTTCAGGTGGTCTTGGAAATCCTGATCTCAAGTCTCACAGTGGCAACAGGGCCAACTATTATACAAGCTAGGATGACAACACCACCCTACAGCCACACAAATTCCAATCAAGCCAAAGACTGTTGAATCAAAGCAAACAATCCANATGACTTTTGCAACCACTCCAGAAAAGTAGCCCAGATTTCATTTACATAAGTTATCGTATCCTCTTTTTCAAATGTATTTCCATTAAGTTGATTATTCATTATCTTTTCTTGATGGGTAAACAATGATTTGAGCAAACTTTAACCTCTTCATAGACGCATGTTTGTTGCTTTGACTCATTATATTCATTTGTCACTTCAACCGGTGAGAGATAGTTTATTCTGAAATCAAATATGAGTCACTGTTCCACAGGAACACAGAAATAGGTTCCCCTAAATACTGTGTTCCAGCATAGTAAACAGTTACCTTACAGTTTTATAGTAACAGAACAAGGAAAACTCATAAATCTAGACCTCTTTCAGAAATATTGTTGGAAGAATTCAGTAGGCAACTCACGCCAAAGCAGGGGTTTCCCACTATAGGTCTCAGATGACATCCTTAGCTTTTTGACTATTGAAATCTGATGGTCTGGAAAAGGTCTTTTCATCTGGTAGTTTGGGGATGTTTAGTTAAAAACAAAGATGGGAAAGCTGTAGCTGTTTAGGGGGCAGAAAATAACCAAGATAAAGTGTAAATAGGCTCTGCATCTGCAACATTCTAAACTCTCCACATCACCGAGTGGTAATCAGTTGATCAGCCTTACAGGAAGCTCAGTGGAAGATGCAAGATTTTTCTTAGAACTTTCTTTTTTACATTGAATCCTTTTTTTATATATTTCTATCATGGCCTATAACAAAACAGGCAATGGGAGAAGAGAGGAAGGAAACAACCTCAGCAGAACAAGCAGGTTCAATAGACAGAGAATGAGCCTGAGATGGCACCCCCTTTGTGGCCCACAACTAGAGTATGGCAGCCTATCACGTATTCAGAGTGATTATACTTCTAAGTAGGGAACCAAGAGAAGGCAAAACCAGGTATTTTTACATGTGCAAATCAACATGCATTAGAATGTCCTGCTGAATGTCCCCAATAAACCCCATCTACTGGGCTCTTCAATTGAGAGTTTTGAACTCAGGATCCACTTTCATGCCACTTAAAACCTATAGGGCTTCACACAAATGCTGATGAAGATGTTAGCCAGTGTAGCATGCAAGGACACTGTCATTTGTCATGAATATTGGAACAGCACCCTACAGAGTTACTAGAATTTTCTCTAAGATAAGAGAATTACCTTCTGAAGGATGCAACTGCAATTCTGGATATATGCTCAAAGAAAATATATTCAATACCGGTAGAAATATGTATCACCTATTGATTGCAGCACTGTGTACAGAATATGGAATCAATTTAATAGTTCATTAACAAATTAAATATTTGATAAAATGTGCTATTTCCAATTATTACCTTGCAATTTCATCACAGAAAAGCATGAAATCTTCTCATACTTGGGAACATGGTTAATCTGCTGGACACTACCTTCACTAAGGGAAGTGAAACACGTGATCTCAATCATAAGAACAATGTGAATAGTTGTTCGCTTTTGAAGGATTATTAGAGGTTACCAGTGACTAGGAATAATAAGGAAAGTGTCAACAGAAAGAAGTGTTATTGCTCATTTTGTAACTGTTCTATCATTCTGCAATACAATGCAGTGAGCATACTTCTTCCACTTGCATATTGTGTATCAAAAATATTACATGCCAGGCATCATGGTGCACGCCTTTAATCCTAGCACTTGGGAGGCAGAAGCAGTCGGATCTTTGTGAGTTCAAGGCCAGCCTGGTCTACAATGTGAGTTCCAGGACAGCTGGGGCTACAGGGAGACCCTGTCTCGAAAAGACAAAAAAAAACAAAACAAAACAGAAAAACAATTATTTTTAAATTGGCATAACTGATAATCTTAGGTACACAAAGATTTGATGAAAACTTAAGCATGAGTTTGACTTGACATTTACTGCCTTCTTAATAGGCGCCAATACCTCAGTGTTGTATTTTATAAGAACCATTTAGTGCTTCAGAGTAAACACTCACTGGTGACAACTGTTAAGACTTTCAAGCCCCGTAAAACAAGGAAATACACCACAAAATATCTGAACTGTAAAGAATGGAAAACGATTTTCAGTCCTGAGAGGAAAGTGGACGAGGAAAGGCAGCAGCCCAAAGCGGCCCTGAGAGAAGTCACCTCAGTTTTGGAAAACGAAAGTTCAGAAATGTTTTAAAGATCCCCAGATTTCTCTTAACATTTTTTTAAGTGTGTGAGCCCCGCCTGCATGTGTGTAAGAGCACCAAGTGTGTACAATGCCCGTGGAGGCCAGAAATCCAACCTGTGTCCTCTGCAAGCATCCAGTGCTCTTAAACACTGAGTAAACTCTTTTCGTAGACTAGGCTGGCCTTGAACTCTCAGAGAGCTGCCTGCTTCTGCCTCCCAAATGCTAGGAACATTTTTTTAAATTTTATTTATTTCTGTATGTGTATGAATGTACTGTCTGCATGCAAGTTTGTGCACCCGTGTCGTGCAATGCCGCAGAGGTCAGAAGAGGGTGTCGGATTCCCCTGGAACTGGAGTTCTCCTGGAATTGGAGTTGCAGATGGTTCTCGGCCGCCATGTGGGTGCTGGGGATCGAACCTGGGTCCTCTGTAAGAGCGGTCGGCGCTCTTAACCGCTAGGCCATCTCTCCAGCCCCGGAACATTTCTTTTGCAGACTGAACTGACCTTGAACTCAGAGAAGTCCTACTCCTTCAGCCTGGGATTACAGGTGTTAACCACAACAGACTTTGGCCTTCAACTCTTGAATCCTTCTCAACACCAGTTCTGGAGTACAGGCTGCAGCACCACACCCCCACCCCACCAGTGTGAAGGCTGTAATTCAATTCAAAATGAAAAGTTTCTACTTTGGGGCTGGAGAGAAGATGGCTCAGCGGTTAAGAGCACTGACTGCTCTTGCAGAGAACCTAGGTTCTATTCCCAGCACCCACACGGCAGCTAAAATCAGTCTTTAGTGCCGTCCCAGTGCTCGGGGAGGCAGAGACAGGTAGATCTCAGTGAGTTCAAGCTGGGACTAAAGGGAGATCCTGTCTTTTTTATTTTTTAGATCCTGTCTTAAACAACAACAAAATTGGGGCTAGAGAGATGGCTCAGTGGTTAAGTAGAGAGTGGCTGCTCTTCCAAAGGATGCAGGTTCAGTTCACATACCAGCTAACAACTATCCATAGCTCCAGTTCCAGGGAATCTGACTCCCTCTTCTGGTCTCTGTAGGTCTGAACATGGTGCACTTACATACATACAAACGAAGCATTCATACATATAAAAATAAATTAAAATATATTTAAATAACAGGATTTAATGTATAATATGTGCATAGGGATATTTTATATGTTCAGAGTATCATTTGCATAAAGCATTCAATCAGTCATTCCTGCACACTCAACTGTCTAGGAAGAATGCAGGTTTGTGACTGCCTGTGTCCTTATAAAGTATCTGGTGGATTTCTCTATCATTGTTTTGGCATGCTAAGTTATACAAGCAAGCAATACTTCCATTGTACAGTACAGAACATATGTCTCTCTCTTACCCACTATTACTTTTGACCTCCATGCCATGGCAGTCATGGATTATTAATCTTTATATCCTTAGCATCTAATATAATATCCTTTAATAGTGGGTATTTTATAAAATGTTTCATGACCTTTCAAAAAACAATACTCAGCTGGGTCTAGTGGTGTATACCTGTAATCCCACACTTGGGAGGCAGAGGCAGGTGGACCTCTGTGAGTTCAAGGCCAGCCTGGTCTACATAGTGAGCTCCAGACCAGCTGGGACTAAAGGGAGACCCTGTCTTAAAAAGACAGACAGACAGAGAGNCTTGTAATTCCGTAGCAAATGAAGGTGGGGGAGGGGCTCCTTTTTTATTTTTAAAGAGTTTAAAACCTTTTGGAATCTGCCAGCACTAATGAAAAGGGTCTTAGGAAAAAAAGAATTCTGAATGAAAAAACCCTAACTACTAACAATACCCCTGTTACTTTGTTACACTCATTTACTCTGTGCTTGTGGTACATGTGGGAACCCTCAGAAGACAATTTGAGGGAGTCAGTTCTCTCCTTCAAATTAAATTAACAGTATTTAACCAGGAAGCCGGCCAGATTTGAATCACAAACTTATTATTTCATTGGGTGACTTTCCATTCCATAGCTGAAGGGGAAAAAACAACAACAAAAAAACCCCCAAACCAGTCTCAGCGAGGTGTGGTGACATGGGCCTTTAATCCCAGCAGAGATTGGCAGATCTGTAGATCCAGGCCAACTGAGGCTTTTCAGGGGAATTCTATCTCAAAGTAGAGGGCAAAGGGAAAAATGGGGTTTGGTTCCTAGCAACCATATGACTGCTAACAACTGTCACTAACTCCAGTCCCAGAGAACCCAACACCCTCCTTCTAGCCTCCAAAGCCAATGGGTGCATTGTAGGCACAACACTTATTTAAGTCTTGAAGTGTAGCCAGGGGATCAAGTCAAGTCTGCTCTGAGTTCCTCGCCAGCTGGGAACACAGGAAGACACTATCCCCAAAAGACAAGACAGAACCCCAACGAAAACCCACAAAGAATCCTTTTTTGGAATAATAAACTTGCTTTAAGATTAGATTTTTGTGAGGGCTGGAGAAATGGCTCAGTGGTTAAGAGCACTGACTGCTCTTGCAGAGGACCTGGGTTCAATTCCCAGCACCCACACAGTAGCTAACGACTGTTCCCAACTCCAGTTCCAGGGGACTCTACTGCCTGTGGGCGTTTGTTTTTGTTTTTATTTTTATTTATGTGTATGCATGTAGGTTTGTGCACCCGTGTCGTGCAATACCACGGAGGTCAGAAGACAGTGTTGGATTCCCCTGGAACTGGAGTCAAAGACGGTTCTCAGCCGCCATGTGGGTGCTGGGGATCGAACCCAGGTCCTCTGCCAAGAGCAATCAGTGCTCTTAACCGCTAGGCCATCTCTCCAGCCCCTTCTGTGGGCGTTTGTGCACTTACACACATGCAGGCTATCTACTAACACACTAAAAAGAAAAAAAAAATTGTTTAGATTTTTCTGATAATCTGACAACTGTAAATGTACTTAAAACCTTTGGAAACACAGACTTCCAACAGAGGTTGATGGATGGCTGTTGTGTGGACCTGGAAGGCGCCTCACAGATGCAATCCCAGCACTTCGTAGGCAGAAGCAGTGAGATCCAAGCAAGTTAATGCCAGTCTGATCTACAGGAAAACCCCGTCTCAAAAGAAGAAGAAGAAAAAAAAGGCCATGGATCCTGGCGCTTGGGAAACTGAGGCAGGAGACTTGGGGATCAGCCTCCAGTGCGTATCCACTTCTAAGCTAACAGCAAGATCCTGTCTCAGACAACCAGAAAGAAAACTGTTTATAGTAGTGTAATCCAATTAAGGGATGGAGTAGTTGGACTATCTGTATTTTCCAAGCTCCAAGGACCTGCTGTTTGAAGTTGGTAAATTCTTCCTAGGCTCTTTTTTTCCTTTCGCCCTTTTGAGGTAGCTTACCCAGAATGCACCAAAAATCAAAATCCTTCTGCCTCAGCCTCCCCAGTGCTAGCATTATAGGCAAGTGTCACCACTAGGTTTTCCCTCGGTGATTTGTGACAAAGTGTCATAGAACATTAATAGCATGTTTGGTCTTTTTTTCTCTTTGGCGTTTAAAGCTCAGAAAGTGCGTAAGAGACGCGTCTTTAGCCACACTATCAGAAAGAAACTAATTTTCAGGCCTAGTGTGTCCTTTTTCCTGTTTATTATCTTCAATGAAAATATCAATACAATTCTTGTTTTAAGGACCAAAACCCAAACACCCCCACGTGACTAGGTTTACACTCGTGTCTAATTGGCTTATTTTCTGATTCAACACATCACTGTTCTCTACTGAAGAAAAGGTTGCTTAAAGAAAATACATTTATCTGACTTTCAGTCTTAATCCTAAGGGAAAAACAAAGTCTACACAAAACACAACGCTTGCAGAGTTAATATTTAAAGCTATAGAACGCTCTATGTATGGACATATATCACTGGTTGTGTTCCCAAAAGTACAACGCCTACTTATAACCCCATTCGGACTAAGTTAAACCCGTTCTCATCATAGCTCATCGGGCCCCGACCTACTTGAAATACACCCATCTATCTCACTCCACTCCTACGGATGGATGAACACCAAGTTTCCTTCCGAAGTCTTTATAAACATGTAACCCTGCAGAACAAAAGTGCGTCCTTTGGACGCTGCGCACCTCCTTTTTTTTCTAGTTCCCAATCTGCACTCTAGGGGCCGGCTAAGCGTCCTTTATTCCTCCCCGGAGGCCAGGAACCAGGAGCTCCTGCGGCTCCTCCCGGCCCGGGTGCAAAAGCCTCGGCCGCCGGCGGCCTCCTTTGTCCCGGACCCCGGAACGCAGCGCCTTGCCGCCATCAGCCCCGCCTCCCGCAGCCCTCTCCCGGGAACCTGCGTCACGGCCCTCGCCGTCCAGGTAGACCCCGCGGGACCACGGAGGGGGGACGAGGAGAGGGAGGACGCACGCGAGGGTTGGGGGGAGCGCCATTTCCACCCGCAGCGCACGGCGCAGCACCTCGCTCGCTGAGTCCCCGCCCTCCGCCCTCCGGGCAGCGCCACTGACCCACTCCGCCAGCCCCCGCTTTCCGGGAGCTGGGGAACAAAAAATACCCTGATCGGGACACGGCGGGAAGGCCACGGGCCGCGCCACCGGCCCCAAGATGGCGGCGACTGAGCGGCCGTAACACTGGCAAAGGCGGCGGGGCGGGCCTCCGGCTGCCGCTCGGCCTCAGCCTCAGGCTAGAGTTCAGGTCGGGGCCGGCCGCCACGCCCCCAGCCCGGCCTCCAGGCGGGACACCGCCCGCGGCCGCAGCGGCGAGCTCCACTCTACCCACCCGCTCCCGGGCTCGCTCGCCGTCCTCCCGACTCCGCTCTCGGCACGGCCGGCCCAACCTACCCCCTTCTACTTCAGATACCCAGTCGGGCGCTAGTCACGCCAACGCCGGTACTCGCCGAAGTCCGGGTGCGGAAAGGGACACGTCGCTTGTCCGAGGTAGAGATCCCTACAACGGTTTCCCCCAACCGTCCGAGGCGGCGGCAACCGCAAAAAGAGCTGCGCAGCAGAGGGACTATCTGGGGGGATGGGAGAGAGCGAGCGAAGCGGAGGGGGTGGGGCGAGCTGCCTGGCGGCTGCACTGTTCTCGCGAGACTTGTTCACCCGCCCGCTAGGGGGCTCAGGCGGTGCGAAGTGCGCCTGCACACTACGAGCCCGGAATAGCAGAAGGCAGGGGTGCAGCGCACTCCACATTTCTTGCTTACCTAACCACCATCAGATGCAGAACTCCCCTTGGTTGCCTGTGGGGAGAGCATGAGGGTTCTAAAGGAACCACGGAGTCACCGTTTGCCGAAGCTCTCCTGCTCCGCCAGAGGTCAACCCTTAGGCTCCGCCCTAGACCACGCCCCTTACCCCTCCATCCACGTGGTTCTGCCCCCCAACCCGAGAAAGGCTTTTCTTGTCCACCATGTTTGCATTATGCAGTTAGAAGTTTCTTCCCGGCCGGGCATGGTGGCGCACGCCTTTAATCCTAGCACTCGGGAGGCAGAGGCAGGCGGATCTTTGTGAGTTCAAGGCCAGCCCGGTCCACAGAGTGAGTTCCAGGACAGCTGGGGCTACAGGGAGACCCTGTCTCAAAAAAAAGACAAAAAAAAAGTTTCTTCCCTACAAAGATACAAAGTGGGCTTCCGGGCCTGGAGTTCCCCCTTTGTCCTCTTGACCCCGGGAGGTGCTGGCTGCCCCGCAGCCTGCCTGGCCGTACCTCCCAGGCTTGATTCGTTTCCTACCCACCACGTTTCTATTTTCTATTTCAGTGACCCATCTGCGGCTTGTGGCTGTTGACTTAGGGTTTTCTGAGTTGTATGTATTTAAATGGTGTTTCTGAAAATTGTGCTTACAAGACACACTTTAAATAGTTTGGGGGGGGGCCCTTCCATCTTGCTACCAAGAGTGTATTACACATGCCTTTTTATTTAGTTTTAGCCCAAACGCACATGGAATTTCTGAGAAGGTTGGGAGAAGGTCGCTGTAACCTTGCTTGGCCACTGTGTTTGCCTACTTCCCATTCCCGGTTGCCCATACCTCATAGCCTACCTCCCACTAAGCACCCACACGCCCTATAGCCTACTTTCCCCTAACGTCTGCCAAAGCAGCATGTGGCTGCTGGCTGGAATCCTGGATATTTTTGTGTGGCCAGGGTCTCCCCTCGAAATGAAACAAACAATATAATCAGCCTTGAATGTCCAGTCCAAAGATTCGTTTGTGCTCCAGACGTTGGAAAGTCCAGTAGAGTAGAGCTCGTGAGGGGTATTATTCATCGTGTGGAAGGATGAATTTTATTCGCCGTGAGATTTATAGTGTGTAGAATAGAGACAGGAGAGCAGTTACCTTGGGGGTATTGGAAACGTCCATTTCACTGCTTTAATTCATCTTCAAACCACCTTAAATATGACACAGGTAAGAATTGCCTGGGTCATCAGTGCCCTACTGCTATTTTTGTAGTCCAAAATACTCAGAGAAAGGGGGAAGGGGTGGTGTGATTATCATTATTAGACGGAAAAATCGAAACAGGATGTAGTGGCTCCCATAGCTCACAGTTAAGAGCTCGCCTGAGTTAGGCACAGTAAGCAATTTGCCTTTGATTTTTGGTAACCAAGGATATGTTTGAACTCCTCACCCTCCTGCCTCCACCTTCCAAGGTGTTGGGATTATTGTCTTTTTGTAGCTCCGAAAAACAGTATTTTCCAAGCGAGTTTCATCTTCCCAGAAAAGTGAAAATATTTGCCAAAGGTAATAAAGTTGAATGACAGAGCTAGGTAACACTAAAATCTTTTTTTTTTTAATTAATTTATGTGTATGAGTGTACTATCTGCGGCTTTTTTCGTATTTTTGAGACAGGGTCTCCCTTTAGTCCTAGCTATCCTGGAGCTCACCCTGTAGACCAGGCTGGCCTTGAACTCACAGACATCCTCCTGCCTCTGCCTCCTGAGTGCTGGGATTAAAGTCGTGCACAACCATGCCCGGCGCATGTTCTCTCTTTTAAAAATAATTGGTGGGGGGCTGGAGAGATGGCCTAGCGGTTAAGAGCATCGACTGCTCTTGCAGAGGACCCGGGTTCAATCCCCAGCACCCACATGGCGGCTAAGAACCGTCCGTAACTCCAATTCCAGGAGAACTCCAGTTCCAGGGGAATCCGGCACCGTCTTCTGACCTCCGCGGCATTGCACAACACGGGTGCCCAAACCTACATGCAGACAGTACATCCATACACATTAATAAGTAAATAAAATTAAAAAAAAATAAAAATAAAATAAAAATAAAAAAATAAAAATAATTGGTGGCGCACGCCTTTAATCCTAGCACTTGGGAGGCAGAGGCAGGCGGATCTCTGTGAGTTCAAGGCCAGCCTGGTCTACAGAGTGAGCTCCAGGCCAGCTGGGAGTAAAGGGAGATCCTGTCTCAAAAAGACCAAAAAAAAAAAAAAAAAAAAAAAATTGGGGGCTGGAGAGATGGCCTAGCGGTTAAGAGCCCGACCGCTCTTGCAGAGGACCCGGGTTCGATCCCCAGCACCCACATGGCGGCCGAGAACCGTTCGAAACTACAATCCCAGGAGAACTCCAAGTCCAGGGGAATCCGAGACCCCTTCTGACCTCTGCGGCATTGCACACCGGGTGCACAAGACTGCATGCAGACAGTACATCATACAACATACGGAAATAAATAAAATTATAAAAAAAAAAAATTGGTCTTGGGCTGGAGAGATGGCCTAGCGGTTGGGAGCTCCGACTGCTCTTGCAAAGGACCCGGGTTCGATCCCCAGCCCCCACATGGCGGCTGAAAACCGTCTTTGACTCCAGTTCCAGGGGAATCCGATGCCCTCTTCTGACCTCTGTGGCATTGCATGACACGGGTGCACAGATGTACATCCATAGACATACAAAATAAATTAAAAAATTAAAAAAAAATAAGTGTTTCTGCCGGGCATGGTGGGCGCCTTTGATCCTAGCACTCGGAGCAGAGCAGGCGGATCTTTTGTGAGTTCAAGGCCAGCCTGGTGTCCGAGTGAGTTCCAGGGCAGCTGGGGCTACGGGAGATTCTGTTTCGAAAAGACAAAACAGAAAAAAAGTGTTCTTTAAAAGAAAAATTGGTCTGTTAATAAAACTCCAAGCCCCACACTTTCTTTTTTTTCTTTTTGTCTTTTCGAGACAGGGTCTCCCTGTAGCCCCAGCTGTCCTGGAACTCACTCTGTACACCAGGCTGGCCTTTGAACTCACAAAGATCCGCCTGCCTCTGCCTCCCGAGTGCTAGGATTAAAGGCGTGCGCCACCACACCCGGCAAGCCCCACACTTTCAAGACTTTAAATTATCTGTTTGCTTTATCCTTTAAGTATTTCCACCTGAGTCTATATGTGGAATTCTGTAATCTCTTTCACTCTTTGATTGGAGTTCTATTTACTGCCTGAGTGAATTTGGCATTCTTTCCACACATTTTGTGTGGTTATGGGAAGCAATCCTAAAATTCTAACAATATGAATGACTTTTCATCACTCAGTTGTGATATTTTTCCTTTGGAGTCCCCTCCCCCCCATAATTTCTTTGTGTTGTGTGCTCCTTGCTGGTAAGAAGATTAGGAAGGCTTGGAATTAGTGTGCACATTACATCCTTTGTAATTATGTCGTGGTAAATTTAATTTTTATTTGGCTTTTTCCTTTACTACTTAAATAAAAGTATCTTCTCTGTGCAAGTTGAACCCCTAAGGAAGGCTTGGTGAGATTGACGCACTGCTGTTCAAATGACCTCTAGAGAATTGTTTCCAGATTGATCTCTACAGGATTGTTTCCATGGAGATGATTACAGCTAGGGCTCCCAGCTGCTTTCTAGGCTCTACCACCCACTCCCTCTCTTTCTCTCTCTTTTTCCCTTCAGTGCTTTCCAGTTAGCATAGAGATCTGAGAGACCCGAACAGAATTTTTACTACAGGCCATAATGAGAGAATGGATGAAACTGAAGAAGGAAATAGAAGCACCCATACCCCCCAGAGGAAAAGAAAAACTCGAGCACGTGATCATGCATTACAGTGGCAGGGTGAAGAAGAAAGGCAAAGTCGAAGCAGAGCCTGGCTGGAAAATGAAAGCGATTGTGAGAGTGCACTCTCCTGCGGGAGAGAGAAAATATTAGCTTAAAACTAGTTTAAACTAGTTGTTCAGTTGTCCCTAATGGCACTGCCAAGTGCTATAAACATTGGATTAGCATCATCAGTCATTTGCCTATATGAAAAGCAGACAAACCAAGAACAAAACCAAAACTTACAGAATCGTATTAGGGTTATGTCGAATTCAGGTGTTGAATGGCCTTGTTAACAGCAAATCTGACTATGGCTTTATGAACTGCCTCTCTGCTTTGTCTCACAGTTGTCTGGTGTATTTAGATAGCACTGAGCTCCTTCAGAAACATCATCAGTGTTTCTTAAAACTTAAGGAGACAGTTTATATTCATGATAGTTGCTTGTTTTACTATATCATTTCATTATGGAACTTTGGGAACCAAAAGACCTCATCTAAAATTACAATAATAAGTAAACAAATAGTGATTCAAAAGGAAGGAAGCACCTGACCCATTCATTCCCTTTTTGGGGGGGGGGATTTTTGAGACAGGGTCTCTCTGTAGCCCCAGCTGGCCTGGAGCTCACTATGTAGACCAGGCTGGCCTTGAACTCAGAGATCCCCCTGCCTCCACCTCTGGAGTGCTGAGATTAAAGGTGTGCGCCAGCACTCCAGCTCGTTCATCCCCTGCATGAGAGCCAGAGGACAGCCTTGATGGTGTTCCTCAGGCGCTGTCCAATTTTGTTTTATTTTAATGTGTGTGTGAGAGAGAGAGAGAGAGAGAGAGAAAGAGAGAGAGAGAGAGAGAGGGAGAATTTGAAGGGTGTTTGTTGTTCTCGCCTTCCACCATGTGGGTCCTGGAGATGGGTTTTACGCTTGGTAGATCCTTGCTCTTGGCAGCAAGCACCTTCCCCCACTGAGCCAAATCACCAGCCTGCCGCACACCTTTCATTTGAGACAGGGTCTTTCACTGGCATAGGACTTACCAAGTATAGGCAAGACCTCCATATCTAGCTTCTTTTATACATGTGTGCTGGGGTCCTCGTGCTTGGAAGGAAAGCCCTTTGCCAACTGCTCTAGTTTGCTTTCAGTTGCTATGACAAAACACTCTGACCAATACCAACTTGGGGAGGAAAGGGTTTATTTGGCTTACATCTCCCTCGTCACGGTTCATTACTCAGGGCAGGAACCTGGAGGCAGGAGCCGAAGCACAGGCCATGGAGGAACCCTACTTACTGGTTTGCTCTCCTGGCCCATGCTCAGCCTGCTTTCTCATACAATACAGAACAACATGCCCAGGGGTGGCACTGCCCACAGTGGGTTGGGCCCTCCCACATCACTCAGCAATCAAGAAAATACTCTACAGACGAGGCCAGTCCAGTGGAGGTAATTCCCCAGTTGAGGCTGTCTCAACCTAGCTGTGTCACATTGACACTAAAGCTATCCAGGGTGTGCACCCCCGCTTCTCTAATTTTTGGAAATAATTAGAAGTCATTCACCATGCCCGGTTAGACTTAATAATCTTTTTTATAATACACTGGTAGAATTTAGCTCTTTTAAAATTAATGGCGTGGTGGCGCACACCTTTAATCCTAGCACTTGGGAGGCAGAGGCAGGCGGATCTTGTGAGTTCAAGGCCAAGCCTGGTCTACAGGTGAGTTCGGACAGCTGGGGCTCAAGGAGACCCTGCCTCAAAAAAGACCAAAAATAAATAAATAAATAAATAAATAAATAAATAAATAAATAAAATAATGGCTGTCTGGGGCTGGAGAGATGCTCAATGGTAAGAGTGACCAATGCTCTTGCAGAGGACCAGTTTCGATTCCCAACACCCCAAATGGCAGCTAAGAACCATCTTTAACTCCAGGTCCAGGGAATCTGGCACCCTCTTCTGACCTCTGCAACATTGCATTGACACGGGTGCACCAACCTACATGCAAGACAGTACATTCATTTTTTTTTTTTTTTTTTTTTTTTGGTCTTTTTGAGACAGGGTCCCCTGTAGCCCCAGCTGTCCCTGGAACTCGCTCTGTGAGACCAGGCTCCTTGAACTCACAAAGATCCATCTGCCTCTGCCTCCCAATTGCTAGTCAAAGCGTGCGCCACTACGCCTGGCTTAGACAATACATTCTACACATAAAATAAAATAATTTAAAAATTAATGGCTGTCATCCTACTACCTGAGCAACAGAGAGCAAAAGGATCAGGAGTTCAAGGTCACTGTTGGCTCTGCAGTTAGGTGTGAGGCATCTTGGCTATAATGAGACCCTGTCCTTGAAAAAAATCACGTTGAGTGGTGTGATGGTGCACGCCTTCTTTTACATCTTCTTTTACATCTTCCCCTCCCTTTCGCCCTCTTTCTCTCATAATCTTTGGTTTGTATGTGGTTTCTCAGTTAATACATACCTAATAGCTCTTATTTTTCTTATGTTTTTTAACTGCTTTAGGTCTATTTGGAGTTAAGGGTGAAAATTCATTTGATGGAAATACTTGTGTATATTTATGACCCAGTTGCTCCTCTGGAGCTTGTATGTTCAAGAATGATTAATCTGTGTAATAAACTGATCGCTACAATCATTACATATAATTCTGTGTGAATAGGTGTTTTGATTTAAAAACTTTGTCTAGCCGAGATTAGTGGTGGGTTTTTCCTTACCCCAAAATGTTTTCATTTATGTTTGTTGCATTTCAAAATCATGAAACAATTCCAGTTTACATAGTAAAAAAAGATCTTGAGAGTAATTTTTTTTTTTTTTGGTCTTTTTGAGACAGGGTCTCCCTGCAGTCCCAGCTGTCCTGGAACTCACTCTGTAGACCAGGCTGGCCTTGAACTCACAAAGATCTGCCTGCCTCTGCCTCCCGAGTGCTAGAATTAAAGGCGTGCGCCACCACACCCAGCTTTCATCCAGTTTTAAATTGTACTGTATGTGGCTTTTTGAAGTCTTCCCTTGACTCTAGTAAAATGTAGTTTGAAACTTATAAACAGCTGTTTTCCAGAAACATTCATGGGAACTAGGCAAGTTCTCCCCTCACCCCTTTTCCTAACATTAACTGTAAACCAGGCTAGCCTAAAGGCCATGGTTGATGCTTCCCAGCCATTGGGTTCTTTTAAATGCATCTTTGGGGGCTGGAGAGATGGCCTAGCGGTTAAGAGGCCGACCGCCTTTACAGAGGACCCGGGTTCGATCCCCAGCACCCACATGGAGGCCGAGACCTCTGAAACTACAATTCAGGAGAACTCCAGTCCAGGGAATCGAGACCTCTTCTGACCTCCGCGGCATTGCACGACACGGGGGCACAAACTGCATGTAGACAGTACATTTCAAAACACACAGAAATAAATAAAATTAAAAAAAAAAAGACAAAAAAAAAATGTTTTTTTTTTTTTTTTTTAAAAAAACTAGAAATAAGCCGTGTGTGGTGCAGTTTTAATCCTAGCACTTGGGAGGCAGAGGCAGGTGGATCTTTGTGAGTTCAAGGCCAACCTGGTCTACAGAGCAAGTTTCCAGGACAGCTAGGGCTACAGGGAGACTGTCTCAAAGAAGACCAAAAACAAACAAAACAAAAAAAATAACCGAGGAATAAATGTCATGTTTTGGGTTTAAAAAAAAAATCCCAGCACTCAGGAGGGAGGAGCAGGCAGATCTCTGTGATTTCAAGGCCAGCCTGGTTACATAGTGAGTTCCAGGACAGCTAGAGCTACAGGAGGACCCTGTCTCCAAAGACACCCCCCCCAAAAAAAAAAAAAGAATTCACAGAAGNAAAAGTACAACAGAATAGCTCGGGAATGGACTCAGAAGTATGCGATGTAATTAAAGGAATTATTGGATAACCTCTACAAATAAAGATAGGGGAACTCTGAAAGAGAAAGTCCTTTTGATTTCCATTTGACTGCTTTCTATGAGCCCACGCCTCATCTTCCCCTGTGCACATGTTTACCTGATACAGCAGTGCTGCGTGTTGTACATACTTGGAACAACAAACTAGAAATACTGTACTTCTGTACCAACATTGCCTCCTAGCAGAGAAGTGTATGTGTGAGAAGCCAGTTCTCCAGGCGTAACCTAGGTGTGAGACTAAAAGCTTTCCTTATTGACTTAAATTTGGGTAATGGCAAGGTGTGAGGGGTGGGTACACGGTGTGTGCTTGGATGGGGGGAAAAAGCTGCACTGACCTGTAGGAGATTATTTTAAGTGGAATACACCTAATCTCAAAACAGTTACAAAAAGCAAGGTGAAGAACATGAAGCTGTTTCTGTATTCATTTCACCCTGAAGGACCTACAATTTAGGTGAAAGTTGTGACCAACCAGATTAAACTATCCACGTCCTGTATTTTAAGATCTAAGTTGAACTGGTCAACATTTAAGTGGATTAGAGCTATTAGTACATAAAGTGTGATGGGCTTTGTTCCTAATTCTTTTACATCTTCCTGCCCTTTCAACCTTCTTCCTTTCAGCCCCTTTCTCTCCATAATCTTTGGTTTGTATGTGGTTTCTCAGTTAATACATAGCTAATAGCTCTTATTTTTCTTATGTTTTTAACTGCTTTAGGTCTATTTGGATGTAAGGGTGAAAATTCATTTGATGGAAATACTTGTGTATATTTAAGACCCAGTTGCTCCTCTGGAGCTTGTACGTTCAAGAATGATTAATCTGTGTAATAAACTGATTACTACAGTCATTACATATAATTTTGTGTGAATAGGCTTTTTGATTTAAAAACTTTGTCTAGCTGAGATTAGTGGTGGGTTTTTCCTTACCCTGAAATGTTTTCATTTATGTTTGTTGCATTTCAAAATCATGAAACAATTCCAGTTTACATAGTAAAAAAAAGACCTTGAGAGTAATTTTATTGAGCAAGATAGAGGCATAAGCTTAACGGCATTTTCATGAAACTTACGTGTGCACCATTCCAGGAACATGACTGTTAAACTAAATAAATTTGCTTTGTTAATGGAACTAAGCAGCATTTCACCAGAACCTTGTGACATTCTCTTGGTACATAAAACACAAAAGACATTGCTGTTTGATAAGTTAGGCCTCTGTGATTGTAATTATAAGAGTATAACTGACCAAACCTGGGAAACATGAGCACAATCTTATATTGGAGTGTCTGCGTGATTACTTTGCACTAACGTTTGCAGGATGTTCATCCAGTTTTAAATTGTACTGTATGTGGCTTTTTGAAGTCTTCCCTTGACTCTAGTAAAATGTAGTTTGAAACTTATAAACAGCTGTTTTCCAGAAACATTCATGTGAACTAGGCAAGTTCTCCCCTCACCCCTTTTCCTAACATTAACTGTAAACCAGGCTAGCCTAAAGGCCATGGTTGATGCTTCCCAGCCATTGGGTTCTTTAAAATGCATCTTTGGGGGCTGGAGAGATGGCCTAGCGGTTAAGAGTGCCGACCGCTCTTACAGAGGACCCGGGTTCGATCCCCAGCACCCACATGGAGGCCGAGAACCGTCTGAAACTCCAATTCCAGGAGAACTCCAGTTCCAGGGGAATCCGAGACCCTCTTCTGACCTCCGCGGCATTGCACGACACGGGGGCACAAACTTGCATGTAGACAGTACATTTCAAACACAGAAATAAATAAAAATTAATAAAAAAAAAGACAAAAAAAATGCATCTTTATACTCTTGCACAAAAACTGAGGAATAAGCCGGGCATGGTGGCGCACGTCTTTAATCCTAGCACTTGGGAGGCAGAGGCAGGTGGATCTTTGTGAGTTCAAGGCCAACCTGGTCTACAGAGCAAGTTCCAGGACAGCTAGGGCTACAGGGAGACTGTCTCAAAAAGACCAAAAACAAAACAAAACAAAAAAAATAACCGAGGAATAAATGTCCACTGTTTTGGGTTTAAAAAAAAAATTCCCAGCACTCAGGAGGGAGAGGCAGGCAGATCTCTGTGATTTCAAGGCCAGCCTGGTCTACATAGTGAGTTCCAGGACAGCTAGAGCTACAGGGAGACCCTGTCTCAAAAAGACACCCCCCCCAAAAAAAAAAAAATCACAGAAGGCTGAGACAAAGTCACCACCTGTCTGGCTAAGCATTACACACACTGAGCCCTCAGCAAATGCTGGCAGAAATTTTTCTTGCTGTTTATTTTATTTATTTTAAGATAGGCTCTCATTATTTTGCCCTGGCTGGCCTGGAGTTCAACGCAGACCTAGCTGGCCTCAAACTCACAGACCTGCCTGTTTCTACCTCTCAAGTACTAGAATTCTAGGTGTGAGCCACTGTGTCTGTTTTTTGTTGTTGTTTATTTGCTTGCTTGTTTATTGAGATATGGTTTTCTGTGAGCGCAAGCTGCCACTGTACTGTAGGAATCCTGAAAACCTGATGTCCTTCCTTTGCTCCCCAGGCCTGTAGGCCCAGCACCACCACACCCAACTTGTGGTCACAGGAACTTGCTACAATCTCTAATCATTAACTGATCCCAAGCTAACAATCTGGAGACTTCAGTCAGTTGCCATATCCATCAGAGAAAAGACTTTGGATGAAGTTCGAAAAAAGTCACTGAGCCAGGCATGGTGCGCACGCCTTTGATCCCAGCACTTGGGAGGCAGAGGCAGGCGGATCTTTGTGAGTTCAAGGCCAGCCTGGTTTACAGAGTGAGTTCCAGGACAGCTGGGGCTACAGGGAGACCCTGTCTCAAAAAGACAAAAAAAGAAGAAAGAAAGAGAGAGAGAGAGAAAGAAAGGAAAGAAAGAAAGAAAGAAAGGAAATAAAGAAAGAAAGAGAAAGAAAGAAAGAAAGAAAGAAAGAAAGAAAGAAAGAAAGAAAGAAAGAAAGAAAGAAAGAAAGAAAAAGAAAAAGGACACCAGACAAAGACAATAACCACAAGGGGAGGAGGGCCTGATTCCAAAGGTGCTGAGTTGTGTTTTTAGCTTTCAAGGCTTTTCCTTTCTTTTTTTCTTTTCAAAAATTTTTGCCAGCTGAGCCAGGTGTGGTGGCACAGGCCTTTAATCCCAGCTCTTGGGAGGCAGAGGCAGGCAGATCTCTGTGAGTTCAAGGCCAGCCTGTTCTACATAGAGAGCTCCAGGTCAGCTGGGGCTACAGGGAGACCATGTTTCAAAAAGACCAAAAATTTTTTGAATTTATTTTTATTTTATTATTTTTTAAATTTTATTTATTTTTGTATGTGTATGAGTGTACTGTCTGCATGTAGGTTTGTGCACCCGTGTCATGCAATGCCTCGGAGGTCAGAAGTTGGATTCCCCTGGAACTGGAGTTAAAGACAGTTTTCAGCCGCCATGTGGGTGCTGGGGATCGAACCCTGGTCCTTTGCAAGAGCAGTCGGTGCTCTTAACCACTAGGCTATCTCTCCAGCCCCAATTTATTTTTATTTTTATGTGTATGAATGTCTTGCCTGACTGTAGGTAAGTGCACTCCTGTTGTTAGACCCCTGGGAACTAGAGTAGATGGTTGTTAGCTGTTATTTGGATGCTGAGAACCAAACCTGGCCCTTATAAGAGCAGCCTCTCAACCAAGCTAGCTCTCTTTCCCCACATACAGATTCTTTTAGGAATTCTTTTTTTTTTGGTATTTTTTAAATTTTTAAAAAATTTATCATTTTTTATGTGTATGAGTGTACTGTCTGCATACAGGTTGGTGCACCGGCGTTGTGCGGTGCCATGGAGGTCAGAAGAGGGCATCACTCCAGCCCCCCCCTTTTTTCTTTGACGCCTGTTATGGTTTAAGTGCTCCTCCCTCTACTGCACCTCTCTTCCTTCTCCCATATCCACTTTCCAAAATAACTACAACTGGGCTGGAGAGATGGCTTAGCGGTTAAGAGCGCCAACTGCTCTTGCAGAGGACCTGGGTTCGATCCCCAGCATCCACAGGGTGGCTGAGAACTGTCTTTGACTCCAGTTCCAGGGGAATCTGACACCTTCTTCTGACCTCCGAGGCATTGCAAGACACAGATGCACAGACCTGCATGCAGACAGTACATTCATACACAAAAAAAATAAATAAAAAATTTAAAAATATTTAAAAAATAATTATCTAGTTGGGGGCTGGAAGTGGAGCTCAGTTGCAGAGTGCTTGCTAACAGGCATGAAGCTCTGGGTTCCATCTCTAGCACCACATGGACCCCTCTGGTGGCACACACCCCTAATCCAGTGTCAGGAGGTGGAAGCAGGAAGATGGGTTCATGGTCATCCTCATCTGCATAGCCAGGTCGAGGCCAGCCTGGGCTATGTGAGACCCTATCTCAAGATAAAACAGAATTTAAATTTTAAAAGAATTATCTAGGGGCTGGAGAGATGGCTCAGCGGTTAAGAGCACCAGCTGCTCTTGCAGAGGACCTGGGTTCAATTCCCAGCACCCACGTGGCATCTAAGAACCATCTTTAAGCCAGGTGTGGTGGTCAGGCCTTTAATCCTAGCACTCAGGTGGCAGAGGCAGGTGGATCTCTGTGTGTTCAAGGCCAGCCTGGTCTACAGATCTACAGAGTGAGTTCCTGTCTCCAAAAACAAAAAAAGAACGCAACTGATGTTTCTTATGACAGGTCTAGTTTTGAGGAAGTGGACAAGGGAGAAAGCTAAGTGAGCTTCAGAGCAGTCAGCTACAGCAGCAGGAGCAGGGTTCTGTTGTCTGCAGCCAAAGGAGATTGTACACAAACATTATAAAACCACAAGTATGTTTCCAAGCACACCCAAGGGTAGGTTCAATGACCCAGCTATTTGATCAAGGGAGTTTATGAGCCCTTCCTGTTTGCATGGTAAATGGACTCAAGATTAGATTGCAGGCAAGTTTCTGAGTGTTCTGCAGCACTGACACAGGGCAAGGTGGAAGGATGTGTGTCCTGGGGGACATCAGCCTTTCCCTTGCTTTCTTACTGTTTATTAAAAGACTGTATATTTAGGGGCTGGAGAGATGGCTCAGCAGTTAAGAGCACTGACTGCTCTTGCAGAGGACCTGGGTTTGATTCCCAGCACCCACATTGTGGCTAAGAATTGTCTTAGTGCTGGGCATGGTGGCCTACACCTTTAATCCCGGCACTCAGGAGGCAGAGGCAGGCAGATCTCTGTGAGTTCAAGATCAGCCTGGTTTACATAGTGAGTTTCAGGCCGGCTGGTACTAAAGGAAGACCTTGTCTCAAAAAGACAAAACAAAAAAAAGCCTTTTTTGTTTTGTTTTGATACTGGGCCTCATGTGGGCCAGTTGATCAAACTGCCTACACATCCTAGGGTAATGTTTAACTTCTGACCTTCTTGCCTGAGTTTGTTAGGGTCTGAGAATACACGCCAGACACACCAAAGGATGGAAAACCAATAATTTATTTCAGGGAAAAAGTAAACCAGCATGCCGGGGTGGGAGGGAAAAGGCTCTGTCCCCAGTAACTTGGCTCGCAGGACTTTCATACAGGGTCTAGGGGAATTTTAGTGGGGTTTGGGTAACTTCTAGCCTTATTGGATAATAGCAGGATTACAACTCATAGTTAGGTCAGCCCACCGTCTCCCACATACCAACAGTTATTTTTAGACACAATCCTGCAACTGGAATGAGGAAATGTTGAGTCAGTCCACCTGCTCTCACATACCAATAGTTATGTTTAACAGGTTTGTCGTAGTTTGTCTTCCATTGCTGTGACAAAACACTCTGACCGACACCAACTTGGGGAGGAAAGGGTTTATTCAGCTTACATCTCCTGGGTCACAGTTGATCACTCAGGGAGCCCAAGGTAAGAACTCAGGGCAGGAACCTGGAGGCAGGAGCTGAAGCACAGGCCATGGAGGAATGCTGTCCACTGGCTTGCTCCTGGCTTGCTCTCTGGCTCATGCCCAGCCTGCCTTCTTATACTGTCACTGCTCAACAATCAAGACAATACACCACAGATGTGGCCACAGGCCAATCCAATGGAGCAAATTCCCCAATTGAGGCTCCCTCAACCCAGGTGTGTCAAGTTGACACTAAAGCTATCCAGCACAATTGACCCCTTGTCAACTTGACACACAAAACACATCACTATTAAACCACCACCTTTCCAGTTCTTATCCCCAAAATATGATGTTAACATGAATCACAACCTAAGACAGTACAACCTCAAAAGCCTCACAGTCCTTAAAATGTCCAAACACTTAAAAGTCCAGTCTATTAAAAGTCTCCTAACTGTGGGCTGCTGCAAAATCCAAAACAAGTACTGTCTTATTTCAAAGGGAAGAATCAGGCACTCTCAAACAAAACCTAAGTCCAGCAAGTAGCTCAAGGCTGGACACCTGGGATCCACTCACGATCTTCTGGGCTCCAAAGGGTCTCGGCAGCTCCCCCTCTCCGACTCTGCCGTCCGTGGCACACTCATCTCGCAGGCCCAGGCCGACTCCATTCTACACCTACCGCTGCTCTTGGTGGTCGTCCCAGGGTACCGGCATCTCCAAAAAGCTGGGGTCGCTACTGAAACTGAGGCAGCACCTTCACCAATGGTCTCTTCTGACCTCTCCTGGTGCAAAGCCTCAGCTTCTCTCCATGACCCCTGCAATCCTGGGGTCTTCACAGCAACCGAGGTGCACTTCCACCAATGGTCTTTCCTGACCTCTCACAGTGCCAAGCCTCGGCTGCTCTCTGTGACCCCCTCAAATTTCAACACCGGAACCATATAGGAGACTCTTACACGTTACCAAGTCCGGCTTCTGGCTCGAGATGGAGGCTCAGGCCCTTTCTGGGTCACAGCTTCTGTGTGCTGACCTTGAAGATATTCTCCCCAGAAGATTTCACCTCAGTGATGCTGGTCTCTTGTTACTTACAGCTGATTTTTCAGCCCCAGCTAACCAGCATCAATTGCCCCAGTACCACAAAAGTTTCACTTCAGGTTCTGGTCTCTTGTTACTTACAGCTGATTCTCCACAGCCCCAGCTGACCAGAACCCACAGATTACACAGTCCTGATGATCTCTGCTCTCCTTTGAAACTAGAAACTTCACAAGCCAGGCCTCCATCTTCTACAACTCCTTCAGCAAAACTGCTCCAAGCTCCACAGCAACAATCTTTAGGCATTCAATGATCTTCCCAGCCCAAAGTTCCAAACGCCTCCACAATCCTTCCCCAAAACACCAAGGTCAGGTCTGTCACAGCAATACCCCACTCTTCTGGTACCAATTTCTGTCCTAGTTTGTCTTCCATTGCTGTGACAAAACACTCTGACCGACACCAACTTGGGGAGGAAAGGGTTTATTCAGCTTACATCTCCTGGGTCACAGTTGATCACTCAGGGAGCCCAAGGTAAGAACTCAGGGCAGGAACCTGGAGGCAGGAGCTGAAGCACAGGCCATGGAGGAATGCTGTCCACTGGCTTGCTCCTGGCTTGCTCTCTGGCTCATGCCCAGCCTGCCTTCTTATACTGTCACTGCTCAACAATCAAGACAATACACCACAGATGTGGCCACAGGCCAATCCAATGGAGCAAATTCTCCAATTGAGGCTCCCTCAACCCAGGTGTGTCAAGTTGACACTAAAGCTATCCAGCACAAGGTTTAAATGTTATTAGCTGTTCTTGAGGCTTCCAGCAACTGACCTTGTACCTGAAAAGGTCAATTGCCAATAAACCTTGAACAATTGACCTTTTCACTGCTTAAAATGGTGGCTATAATCAAAATGGAGTCAGTGTGGGCCTCTTTTAAGTTGTATACTGGGAGGCTAATCTTAGACTCCATCTTTTCTTCCTCAGGGGAGTCATATATGGGGATATACCTGGTCCTGAGTACCATGATTTTAATGGAATTTACCCACTGGTTAATAAATCTGACAAGTGAGTTAATGATGCATGGGCCACAAGTCAGAGCAACCTGAACAAGTTTACTGGCAGATCCAAGAAGTCTTCAGCTTTCAGCTGAGAAAAAAAATGGCTTTTGGGGGATCTTGACCCTAAACTGCCTAACCAATTTTTAGCTCCTACTTTTATCACATTACCCTCTGAGGAGGTTACCCCAGTTGCCAAGAGGGAATTGGGGCGCTGACTGCTCTGATTTCTTCCATGCTGAAAAAGGGCATAGGAGGTGGTGACTGGATACCCCTGCTCAGTGGATCTATTAAAAGATCCCCACAAGTATAGTTACAGAGAGAACAAAATCCTTGATCAGTGCCTGTGAAGCTGAGAGTAGCTAGGTACATTTTCTTGGCAGAGAACCAGGAGAGGAACAGAGTGAATTAAATGTCCAACTTAAAAGTCCGTTAGAATTTCTCAGTGAGGGGTTCCAAAGCATCCATTATTGGGCTTCTCCTTTTGTTCATTTGCCCATGGTGTCTGGACTCAGGATCTGCTTTCCAGGAAATTTTGATAGTCATGGTGTGAGTTTTCCCTTAGGTAACTGCTTAAATAGAAAGAGGACTCTTTATTATTTGGTAACAACAGATCTCATATGACTCTAAATGACTTAAAATCTAGTGTTTGGAGGCACAATCTTTCAGACTTAAAGAAAATATAATGATTACTTATCTTTTGGTTATACTTTCCTCTTGGGTGTTTAAGTCCATACAGTTAGCCCAGATTGACTAACTTTTGTTTTCTCAAGGTCAGTTGAGGATCTGGTCCTCAGGGGCCACTTGAATTTGGAGGGGAGAGGCCTCTGGCTCCTCTCGGCTTTTACCAGTTCCATCTACTGGAGGACAAAGTCAGGTCATGCAGGACCAGGCTTCCCTTTTGAAGCATGAAGAGACT
Organism: Rhizomys pruinosus; assembly: GCA_009823505.1. NCBI lineage: Eukaryota > Metazoa > Chordata > Mammalia > Rodentia > Spalacidae > Rhizomys > Rhizomys pruinosus. The sequence continues at coordinate 610,943 of VZQC01011025.1, read as the reverse complement.
TTCCTCTTTACAGACTGGACACTGGCTAGAGTCCCATTAGTGGATCTCCAAGACCTCCCTGCCCAGGAGGACTGGTGACTCACAATTGCAGGACATCCCAGGAGATGTCTCCAGACATAGTCCCCTGGCACTTAGTTGACCTCTGAGGGCAAGAAACAAAGTTGTTCCTATGTTCCTTGGCTGAATTGGTATGGGCATTTAAGTATGGTTGTTATCCATCCAGAAAGGCTAAGTTACACCAGTCTAATGCTTGTAATTACTGTATAATATTTTAGATAAGGCTTGGACAATAATTCAAGCAGCCTTGTATAATACTGACTGGAGGAGGGACTTAACACCAAAGGTTAAACAGGCATAGATTACAAAATAGAATTAAACAATTTCAAGCTTATCTTAAATGTAAACTGTTCACTACAATTACTACAAACAGGAACAACAATCTCTTTATTTTTCAGACCCCCATCCTGATTTATAGTTTTCCCAGAAAGACAGGAGTTGTAACACATACCAGAAGACAGAAAATAAACTGATAAGGATTACCAAGCCCATCCAAACTGTCTTCTGAACTACATGCAGCTGGTTCAGGAAGATAGAATCTAACTTTTTGAGCCAAATTGTCTGGTTAGGTCAAAGGAAATATCAAAAGCAACTCTTGCAAGAAACATAAAGTACATCTTTCAGTAGCCATAGGTAACCCACTATTTGTTTGTGTCCACTTAATCCAAACCTGTAACAGGGAGTCCAGTGCAAGCCAGGAGTGGACTGAAAAGTAATAATTCTGTATATCTTATCCTTTTACTAAACCTTGAAGTGCCATGTGATGTGTAGACAAAGCTTGGGCAAAAACTGAACACTCTTAAGCAAACCTCGACTATATATACATTTTGATTCTTTTTTTAAATTTTAATTTATTTTGTATGTGTATGAATGTACTGTCTGCATGTAGGTTTGTGCACCCGTGTCATGCAATGCCGCGGAGGTCAGAAGAGGGTGTCAGATTCCCCTGGAACTGAAGTTAAAGACAGTTCTCAGCCGCCATGTGGGTGCTGGGGATCGAACCTGGGTCCTCTGCAAGAACAGTTGATACTCAACCACTAGGCCATCTCTCCAGCCCCCATTTTGATTCTTAAACTAGTTGACTGAACCTTAGAAAATTAAGCTTATTCTCACCTTTAAAAAAATATTTATATTTATTTATTTATTTATTTATTTATTTATTTATTTATTTATTGTGTATGAATGTACTGTCTGCATGCAGGCCTGTTGCGCCTGTGTCATGTAATGCCGAGGATGTCAGATGAGGGCGTCGGATTCCCCTGGAACTGGAGTTCTCCTGGAATTAGAGTTTCGGACGGTTCTCAGCCGCCATGTGGGTGCTGGGGATCGAACCCAGGTCCTCTGCAAGAGCAGTCACTCTCAACTGCCGGGCCATCTCTCTAGCCCCTATTCTCACCTTTTACCTGCCATAACAAACCTCCTCAGACTTTTATCACTTGCATAGACTTTCTCATCATCTTCAAATAATCCTTACTAAAAATACCTTTTTAACATTTTCCATCTTTTTATATCCTTTTTAATACCATAAGACATAACATTCATGCCGGGCGTGGTGGCGCACGCCTTTAATCCTAGCACTTGGGAGGCAGAGGCAGGCGGATCTTTGTGAGTTCAAGGCCAGCCTGGTCTACAGAGTGAGTTCCAGGACAGCTGGAACTACAGGGAGACCCTGTCTCAAAAAGACAAAAAAAAAAAAAAAGACATAACATTCATAATATGCAGATAATTGTGCAGATTTATTAAATAATTAATATTTATTTCCCATGTAACAAGATGGGACAGTTATCTAAAATACACTAATATAAACTGTGAGATGTTCATGCCAGCTTGGGAGCAGGTTTTGAATGACCAATTTTCTTTGAGTGCTTAGAGGTATTTTACCTAGGCCTGGCAAATGTCCCCACATGTGTAACATGTGGAAATAAATTGTACCCTAGAACAGAAGTGATCATTCCTTAAAATGAACTTATATTTTCTTTTTTGGTCTTTTTGAGACAGGGTCTCCCTGTAGCCCCAGACATCCTGGAACTCGCTCTGTAGACCAGGCTGGCCTTGAATTCACAAAGATCTGCCTGCCTCTGCCTCCTGAGTGCTAGGATTAAAGGCATGTACTACCATGCCTGGCAAACATTATTATATATGTTATATTATATAGATATATTATAATTATAGATATATACATAAAAAAAATATAAAATAAACAAATATTTCTATGTTTAGATATATTATAAACATTAAATATACAAAATTATATATCATCTAGTATATACTTTTTTTAGATTTTTAAAAATTTATTATTTTAAGGGATTCACAATATAAGAGCACAGTTGTTTTCAGACACATTGACATTGCTCAGTTTTGCCCTTACATATAGGTAATGGGGCTAGGCATCCCAGATGAAGGGATAAACATTTTGTTGTTTTCTTTGGGACTGTGTACTTCATCATACAGCATATCTCTAGCTCAGCCATTTACCTCCCCCAAAGCTCATGAGTCATTTTTCCTTACGCTGCATTAGAACTCCATTGTTGTAGATGTACCAATTTTCTCTATCATCATCAGTTGCGGGCACTGGGTTGGTCTTTAGCCTTGTCACGTGAAGAGACTGAAAATAAACATGGCTATGGCATGTATCTCTGTACGTGAGGATGAGTCTTGGTGGTAATGCCTAGTGATGTGTATGAATGGCTGGGTCAGGTGGCAAGTTCATTCCAAGTTCTCCAAGGATTCTCCACACTGGCTTTCCATGGGTTGTATGAGTTTACATTCCCACACAGTGGATGGAGTGTTCCGCTTTCCCCACAAATTCCAGTACTTGTATCATTTTGTTTTCTTGATTCTCTAGCCAGGTCTTATGGAGGTAAGATGATATCTGAAAGTGGTTTTGATTTGTTTTCCTTAATGATTAATTGATGGTTGAACACTTCTTAGATGTTTCTTTCTCTCAGCCATCTCTAATTCCTCCTCTGTGAAGTCTCTATTCAGATCTTTGCTCCATCTTTTGAGTGATTCATTTGTTTTCTTTCTTCTTTGTTTTTTGAGTAGCTTGTATACTCTGGAAATTAATGCTTTGTCAGATGTATCTGCTGTGAAGGTTTCCTCCCACTCTGTGGGTCTTCTCCTCACTTCCTTTATTGCTTCCTTTGATGTACAGAAGCTTTTGAGTTTAATGAGGTCCCATTTGTCAATTGTCGACCTTAATTCTTGTGCAGCTGCTGTCTGATTTAGGAAGTCTTTTCCTACACCTATGTCTTGTAGTCTGCTGCCAACTTTTTCTTCTATCGCCTTCAGAGTTTGGGGTTTCACATTGAGGTCTTTAATCCATCTGGAGTTGAATTTTGTACAGGGCGAGAGGTAGGGGTTTAATTTCATTCTTCTATAAGTGGTGATCCTGTTTTGCCAACACCACTTGTTGAAGATGTTGTCTTTTCTCCATTGTACCTTCTTGCCCCCCTTTTCAAATATGAGATAGCTGAAATTGTATGTGCTCAAGTTTGGATCTTCAGTTTTGTTCCACTGGTCAACAGGTCTGTTTTTGTGCCAGTACCAAGCTGTTTTTATGACTATATCCCTGTAGTATAGTTTGAAGTATGGTCAAACTTATATTTTTAAGGACCAAGGTCCATAGTGTAATTTAACAGTTTTAGCTCACATGACAATTGACTTGTGAATCAACTTGATATCAAGTAACTCATTAGCATTAGATGTAAGACTATTCATTTAAACAGCCCCATAAAACAATATTGTGTTGAATTAGTTTCAAACCCAAAACTCCAACACCTTAATGAAAACTCTAAATCAGAGATGAAAACTTAAATCAGAGTAAAATATGACTCTTAAGTTTATAACAGTCAAAATAACAACATTTTAAACTTCAGAGTTTATACAGTACTGAGGTCATCTAGCTGTGAGGTAAATTTTTGTCAGTTATTTATATCGTCTATTGGTCCTTTAATCACGTGTGGCCACAATCCACACAGTGTCCTTCTCTCCTAGAACCAGGCTGGCAGCTTCACAAGGCTGCAATCCTCAGAGCTGTTTCCTGCTGGCAGGCTACCAGTTTCTAGGCTGAGCTTTTGGCAAGGAGAGGGGAGAGGACTGACGGGAATAGAAAGATATGGACTCAGAGAAAGTCAGTCTGGGAGATAGACTCAGTTTTATTCATGCCAGCAGTGTGTTTATATACTAAAAGCTCCTGTGCTCTGGGCAAGGAAGTGGGGAGCAGGTGGAAGGGAAGGGTGAGCCACCTTGGCTCCTGCCAGGGGGCTGCAGGGCTCCTGTTTGTGCAACTGGTAAACTAGAGGTGTGACATTTTGCTCAATACTTCAAGGGAAGGGGCCATCTAGTTCTGGAACTTTGCAGAGATGGGCGAGGCAGAAAAAACACTGCAATATTCTGACCTTACAGAAGCTATAGATAACCCACAGAGACAACTGAATGTCCATAGAAATATCAGATAACTCTTTTTTTTGTTTTGTTTTTATTAATTTTATTTATTTTTGTATGTGTATGAATGTACTGTCTGCATGCAAGTCTGTGCACCCGTGTCGTGCAATGCCGCGGAGTTCAGAAGAGGGTCTCAGATTCCCCTGGAACTAGAGTTCTCCTGGAATTGGAGCTTCAGACGGTTCTCAGCCGCCATGTGGGTGCTGGGGATCGAACCCGGGTCCTCTGTAAGAGCGGTCGGCGCTCTTAACTGCTAGGCCATCTCTCCAGCCCCAGAAATATCAGATAACTCTTGAAGGCTCCTCGGGACAGGTTTTACAGATCCTTGCCTTGAGCCAGGCAAAGTTTCATTCCTACAAATTTTCCTATTTTTTATTTCGAATTAATTGGATTCTTGGGCCAATTATTTGTTTCTGAATCAGAAATTCTACAGTAATGATCTTTACATTTTTAAAACCATCGTGCTCACTTCAGCAGCACATATACTAAAATTGGAACAATACAGAGAAGATTAGCATGGCCCCTGCACAAGGATGACATGCAAATTCGTGAAGCGTTCCATATTTTAAAAAAAAAAAGCCATCTGGGTAGATTTCTGTAAACACATGTTTTAACCAAGGTGCTGCTCATGAAGCAGCCTGCTTCTCACAGCTACTGACAGGCACCCTACTGGGTCATTAGAGACAAAGGAGGTCACCTTCCCAAATAAGCCTGCTGGAGTCTGGGTCCAGAGTCTAGTGTGGGGCCCTTGAGCCCCTGATGTACGGCCTGTCACAGCCATGGTCTTTGATTTGTACAGCTTGACACAATAGCTCTGTACTGGTCAAAGAGCATTAGGAAAATCACCTAGAAATCTGGGGATAGATGTATGTCTTCTGGAGAGGTGTCTCTAAACCCAGAAACTGGCTTGTGGATTGCATTGTCTCTCTCCCTTCTAAGTAAATCAATGATCAACTAGGTAGCTTCAAAGTACAAGCATTCATCAGAAGTCTAAAATTCAGTTTTGGGCAGTGCTGGTTCAGGTGAGCCTCTGGGAGATTCCAGCTCTCTTCTGGCAGTGCCTGGTCTACTCAGCTTGTAGCTGTGCCACTGGACTGCCTGGCTCCAGCCTCACAGAGATCTCTGTGTTTCTGTGGGTTTAGGGTCCATTCTCACCTTAACAATTAACTCTAGTTACAACTGAAGCTGGGCTGCACTCTGAGGCTCTAAGTGGGTATGACACCGTTTGACCCACCTCAGATCACTGGCCACCAGAGCAGTCAGAGTGCTGTTCAAATGTGACTTGAGTCTGGAGCAAGTGCAGGTGGTGAGAAGTGAGAAATGACCCAGCTATTACCCAGTGAGTGAGTTTCATCTGGCCAACCTCCAGCCCTGGCTGATGCATCACAAAAATCCCTATAAACCTGCCTTTTTCCTCATCAGAGACTCAGAATAGGCTTCTACCTTCTTCCATCAGTAAAAATAGCATAATTCCAAACCCTCATTCAGCCTTCCCACACCTTCTCTGCCTAGAAAACATCTTGGCACCTCCTCCCAGTGCAGGGACAGTAAGCCCCAGCCACCTCAAACGTGCACATTCATCTTGCCCAACATGCCTCTTACTGGCTCCAATATGCTTGATTCATCCTTTTACTCAAAAACAACTCTCCCTCACACCTAAGGCCCAGCCCACTGACCAGATGGGATTGGGAGTAAGGCAGGGACCTTAAGCACCAGGGGGTCCCACTCTCTTGCCAGAGTTGTGTGTATGGTACACACCACTGTGGCCAGGAGCTGTGAGTCCCTGGAGGACCTGTCCAATGCCAAGGACTATTTCAATGGAGACAGCTGCCTGGTATTTATTTTCTCTAACACCATGTTATTTACTTCAGGTGGAAAATTACCAATAGTCACATACACATGTGTAATTTCCATGCATGTGGGAATTACCAACACTCACACTCTTTCTTTTCTTTCTTTCTTTCTTTCCTTCTTTCCTTCTTTCCTTTCCTTCTTTCCTTCTTTCCTTCTTTCTTTTGTTTTAAGTTTTCCCTGTCTCAAGAAATCTTAGCAGTCAATCTTTTAATTTTTTAAATTATTATTATTATTTTGGTCTTTTTAAGACAGGGTCTCCCTGTAGCCCCAGCTGTCTTGGAACTCACTCTGTAGACCAGGCTGGCCTTGAACTCACAAAGATCTGCCTGCCTCTGCCTCCCAAGTGCTAGCATTAAAGGCGTGTGCCACCACACCCGGCATATTTTTTAAATTATTTTATGTGTATGAGTGTACTGTCTGCATGTAGGTTGGTGCACCCATGTTGTGCAATGCACAAAGAGGTCAGAAGAGGGCATCAGATTCCCCTGGAACTGGAGTTAAAGACAAGTTCTTAGCCGCCATATGGGTGCTGGGAATTGAACCAGGGTCCTCTGCAAGAGCAATCAGTGCTCTTAACCACTGATCCATCTCTCCAGCCCCACACACATGCTTTCTTAACAGCCCTAAAAAGTGAGGGAATCTTAATTTGTTAGTAATGTGGACTGCTCTCTCTCTCTAGAGAGTTCTGCATGGAGATTCTCAAAAATCAGCTATGTGGCTATATCTACTCCAAGAGAAAGACCCTGGCAGGGGTATAGTCCCTCTCCCTACCTGTACAGAAATTCACAGATGGTGGGCTTAAAGCAGCAGGTCTACAGTACTACAGGTATAGGGGACAGACTGGTAAGGCAGTGCCTGATGTGAGCCCTGGACTGAGCACTGGGAGTTAGGCCCAGAGAAGGCATTCTGTCCTGCCACTTTCCTTGCTGCATAAGAAAGCAGGCCAGTATGTACCTGTCATGGGGTTTCTGTCTGCAGAGGCAGGGCTCATGTCTCAGGCCCAAGTCACTGAGATGGACAAGGTGGCCCAAGCACAGTCCCAGACCTTCTGCAGGCCTATAGGAACTGGACCTCACTGGGTATGAGGGCTTAAGGCACCTACACTCTCCAGATGGGTTCCTACCCATAAGCTAAACTGAGGATCCATAATTTTAGAAAGACTCAAACACATATCCAAAACATCAGGAGCCTGGGGGGTGAGAGGCCTGTTCTAAAATCTTAAAGTGATCACAATAATTTTATATAATGTCTTCATCCAAATGGAGACTAAAAGCATGGAGTGAAGTACAGTTTTCATGAGTTTGATTCACCCAGTTCTCAAACCAACTCTTCCATAAACACAAACATTCGGCATGCAGGAGGGACCGCCTGCTTGATCAGCAAGGAGGGCACAGACCCAGGGAAGTCCCTTTGCCTCCCAGACACAGACCATCCTAGAGATCAGCTCCTATAATGCACCCCCAGAAGCCACGGGGCACCTTGGTCCAGATGCCAGACCCCAAAAATGGGTCTCTAGCAGAGACCAAAAGGCTGCCACATGGGCACTCCAGAGAGCTCAGGAATTCCCCAGGCTCTAAAGACCTCCTCCCAAGCTGGACCAGGATTCCTGACTAACTGCTGATGAAAATTTTACTAGCTAGCAAAAGGAAGTTTATCTCTGGTCCTTTGAGATAGAGTTTCCTCCTAGCAGCTGGGTGGAAACTCACCAAAGCAGTCAGACGGGCTGACCTTGGGCTCACGAAGAGCTGCCTGCCTCTGCCTCCCAAGGACTGGGATTAAAGGTGTGTGCCATCACCCCAGGTCCCAAGGGGCAACAAAACTGCCCCACCCAGAACAAAAGCCACTCCAAGAATTCATTCCCAGCCCTGAAGGCGTGTTAGTATGTTAAATCAGGGATACATCCACCCAGAGAATCTGGCCCACAGAGGTCTCAAAAAAAGTAGATAATTCCAAAGCAAGCAAGTTACCTCACAAAATCCTTTTTTTATTTTTATTTTTATTTTTATTTATTGCTTTATTTTTTTATCTTTTTGAGACTAGGTCGCCCTGTAGCTCTGGCTGTCCTGGAACTTTTTTCCCTGTACAGGCTGCTTTGAACTCCAGAAGATCTCTGCCTCTGCACTCCCAAGTGCTAGAGTGAAAGGTGTGCACCACCATATGGCCCCGGCCCTATAATCTTTTTGAAAGCAAAAACAAACAACCAAAAGTTCATCTTAGAAAATAGGATCTGGGCTGGCATGAGAATAGCTAGCAGGTTAAGAGCGCCGACTCTCTTTGCAGAGGACCCGGGTTCGATCCCCAGCCACCCACAGGCCGGCTGAGAACCATCTTGAAACTCCAATTCTAGGAGAACGTCCATTCCAGGGGAATCTGAGACCCGTCTTCACCCCGGGCATTGCCAACAACGGGTGCAACAACCTCATGCGAGACATAACATTCCACACACATACAAAATAAAATAAAATTTAAAACAATTAAAAAAAAAAAAGAAAATAGGAATCCGTAAACAGTCAACTCTGAGGCTGACTCCTATAAACAAATACCCATGTTGTAAAGTGTTTAAATTAAAAAAAATTTTTTATTAATTTTATTATTTTGTATGTGTATGAATAACTAGTCTGCATGCAAGGTCTGGTGCACCCTTGTCGTGCAATGCGCGGAGTTTAAAAGAGGGTCTCAATTCCTCTGGAACTGGAGTCGCCTGGATTGGAGCGTCAGACGGTTCTCAGCGCCATGTGAGGTGCTGGGATGGACCCGGTGGCCTCTGTAAGAGCGGTCCGGCGCTCTTACCGTAGGCCATCTCTTCGCAGCCCGTGAAAGTGTTTAAATTTAGAGATGTCTAAGGTATCCAATATTTTTAGGCCTTTTAAATGCATTTTTTAAATATCATTAAAAATTTTTTTTAATGTTATTTTTTCTATGTGTATGAATGTACTGTTCTGCATGTATGTTCGTGCACCCATGTCATGCAATCCCTCAAGAGTCAGAAGAGGGTGTCAGATTCCCCCGCTGGAAACGGGGTTCGAATTAGACGTTTCTCAGCCACCATGTGGGTTCTGGGATTGAACCTGGGTCCTCTGCAAAAAGAGCAGTTTAGTGTGCTCCTAACCACTAGGCCATCTCTCGCCCCCTTAAAAGTCAATTTTTAAAAATTTTTTATTTATTTTTGTATGTGTATGAGTGTACTGTCTGCATGTAGGTTTGTGCACCCGTGTTGTGCAATGCCACGGAGGTCAGAAGAGAGTGTCAGATTCCCCTGGAACTGGAGTTCTCCTGGAATTGGAGTTACAGATGGTTCTCAGCCGCCATGTGGGTGCTGGGGATCGAACCCGGGTCCTCTGCAAGAGCAGTCGGCGCTCTTGACCGCTAGGCCATCTCTCCAGCCCTTAAATATCAATTTTTAAAGTTTGCACGTGCATATCTAGTCTGGCATGCCAAAACGAATGATTCTGTGCACATGAAGGATGGAAACTTGAAGTGACCACCTTGTCTGACAGAACCTGCATGAGACAGATACAGTAACTGAGTTACACACACACACACAAACTTAGGTGCATAACAAGCTACATGAACTTAGACACATGGTTACCATAAATACAAGACATAGGTACCTTCTTTAAATCTGGGTAGATTTGGAATTTCCCATCCTGAGATCCCAGAGAATGAGACTGAAAGCAATCTCAGAGAACAAAAGTGAAAGGAACAGACAACAGAATAAGGTCCCAGCAACAAAGACTATGCAGACACGAAGAGAAGAAACTCTGTACACACGAAGCCAACCCCTTCGGCCCTGGAACCAAAAATCCGGACCCCTCACCCGAATTCCAAATCTCTGAAGCAAACCCACTGTTCGCACTCTAAATCCTGAGGCAAACCCCCTGTTCACACTCTACCAGTGGAGAGTTGGGGCATCCCCTGTCTCTGCACTCAAGGAGCATTACTGCGTCCAGTTTCTCCTAACCAAGTGCCCCAAACCAGAAACTCAAGTTTAACCAAAATAACCAAAACCAAGGTGAAAGTAAAAAGAAAACAAGAATTGAGCTTGCTCTTACCCAAAGGACATGGCCAGCCGAAAGAGATGTCTCTAGTCCCCCCGGTGATCATAGGGGGATCTTGGTGGGACCTCCAAGATGTTAGGGTCCAAGAATCCACACCAGACACACTGAAGGATGGAAAACCAAGACTTTATTTCAGGAAAAAGTAAACCAGCATGCTGGGGTGGGAGGAAAAAGGCTCCGACCCTGATAACTTGGCTTGAAGGCCTTTTATACAGGGTCCAGGGGAATTTTAGTGGGGTTTGGGTAACTTCAAGCCTTAGTGGATAATAGCAGAGTTACAGCTCATGGTTAGGTCAGCCCACCTGCCCCCACATACCAAAGGTTATCTTTATTTTTATTTATTTATTTTTTAAATTATTATTTATCTTTGTATGTGTATGAATGTACTGTCTGCATGCAGGTCTGTGCACCCGTGTTGTGCAATGCCGCGGAGGTCAGAAGAGGGTCTCGGATTCCCCTGGAACTGGAGTTCTCCTGGAATTGGAGTTACAGACGGTTCTTAGCCGCCATGTGGGTGCTGGGGATCGAACCCGGGTCCTGTCTGCAAGAGCGTTGGTGCTCTTAACACTGGCTATCTCTCTCATCCCCCAAAGAGGTTTATCTTTTAGCACCAATCCTGCAGATGGAACGAGGAAATGTTGAGTCAGTCCACCTGCCCTCCACATTCCAATATTTAATTTTTTTAATATTTATGTTATTTATTTATTTATTTAGTATGTATGAGTATACTGCTGGCATGTAAAAGTTTGTGCACCCCGGTGTGGTGCAATGCCATGGAGTCAGAAGAGGGAGTTGGATTCCCCTGGAATGGAATTAAAGAATGGTTCGTTAGATTGCCATGGTGGGTGCTGGGAATAAAACCCGGGTCCTCTGCAAGAGCAGTTGTGCCTTAAACCACTGAGCCATCTCTCCAGCCCCAATAATTCTTAAAAGTGTAAAGAATTTTAAGTAGCGGTTCTGAGGCTCCAGCAACTGACCCTCACCCTGAAAAGGTCAGTTGTCAATAAACCTTGAGCAATTGACTCCCCCCCCAAATTGGGCAGGTTCCAGTAACTGCTTAAAATGTGGCTATAATAAAAATGGAGTCAGTGTGGGCCTCTCTTACAAGTTCACGCTGTTTGGGGATAGAGCCCAGGGCCTTCAGGAGCTAAGCAAGCTCTCTTCCAACTGAGCCACATCCCCAGCTTTGGAATGTGAATTCTCAGGCCTTACTGGGGATTTAAAGAATCAGAGACTGGGGCGGGAGGGATGGCCTAGCGGTTAAGAGCACGACTGCTTTGCAGAGGACCTGTGTTCAATCCCTCAGCACCCACATGGTGGCTGAGAACCATCCAAACTCCAATACCAGGGAAACTCCAGTGTCCAGGGAATCCGACACCCGACTTCTGACCTCCTTTTGCACAACACGGATGGACAAACCTACATGCAGACAGTACAATTCATACACTAATAAACTAAAAAAAAAAAAAAAAAAAAAGAACAGAGACTGGGCACAAAAACCAGCACTGTGAGTTCTAATGGGCTGCCACAGAGATTCTGATTTGTGCAAAAGCTTGAGAATGGCTGTTCTAGAACCAAATAAAATGCTTAAGAATCTACATTAGGCGGGGCATGGTGACGCACACCTTTATCCTAGCACTTGGAGGGGCAGAGGCAGGCGTATCTTTGGAGTTCAAGCAGCCTGGTCTACAGAGCGACGTTCCAGCAGCTGGGCTACGGGAGACCCGGTCTCGAAAAGACCAAAAAAAAAAAAAAAGCTAAAAAAGAGTCTACATTAGATCAATAGCTCCTTTCATTTTTGTCAAAATGAATCTTGTTCACTTTTCTTGCATAGATACTTCCTGGTGTCCTCTTGTCCCCAAAACCCTTAGGATTCTCTTTGTAAATTCATTTATTTATTGTACATTTATGTATCAGTGTTTCCCCCTGCATGTATGTAAGTGCAAACCTTGTGTCATGCATGACCATGGAGGTCAGAAGAAGGCATCTGTTCTCCTGGAACTGGAGTTAAGGACAGTTGTTAGCCACCATTGTGCTGGAACTTGAACTGTGTCCTCTGTAAGAGCAGTCAGTGGTCTTAACCACGGACCATCCCTCCAGCCCTGAGTATTCTCTCTCTGCTCACTTTTAAAATATTTTTACATTTTTATTTCTTTTTCTTGTTTTTTTTTTTTTTTATACTATTTTCCAGTCACTCAGGATATTGAGGTAAGTAGTCATTTTTTCTCTCTTCCACAATGTGGATTCAAGGATTGAGCTCAGGTCATCCTGCTTGGCCACAAGTCCTTTACCCATTAACCATCTTGCCACCTCTCCCTTAGTATTTCTAAGTGTCTTAAATTTCTAAGAGAAACTTAGCCTCCGCACTGTTTGTCCTTTGGTGCTGGGGATGGAGCGCAGGCCCTTGTGCTTTGCTATAGGCCACTTCTTTCCAAATCACTTACCTAGAATGGTGAGGCCCTTGCTTTCATCCCCAGTATTGCAAGAACAGGAAAAAAAAGTTAGTGATTATCATTTTCCAGCTGCCTTACACTCCGAAGCCATGCCTGGCCAACCATGATTGGGTGTCTGTGTCCCTTTATAAATAAGCCAAATAACCATTCTTCCGAAAAAACAAAGCAAATACAAGCACACACATAGAAAGGCTACAAATCTTTGATATTTTAATTCACTGATGACCCTTAAACATTGTTTGAGAGTGAAAACAAAGTTTCTCATAGTAGTAGAGAAGCTTTTGTCCCTGGAGGAGAAAGAGAAAATAATAAGGAAAAGAGGTTCATCTTGGCTTCTGGTTCTGCAGTTTCAATCCATCGTCACTTGGCTCTGTCCCCTTTGAGGCTGTGGAACACAGTACAGAGGGTGGGAGCACGTGGTGGGGGGATGTGCTTACCTCACGACATCGTGAAACCGGAGAAAGGGACAGAAAGGAGTCAGGGTCCTAGTATCTTCCTTCCATCAAGTCCCACCTCTTAGAAGGGTCTTCCACCTCCAGGCATCTCAGTCTAAGCCATGTATCAGGGGACCATTTCCGGGAGTCCGCCTACTCTCCTGTTCCACTGTTGGGTTCCAGGAATCTAAACTCAGATGTTTGTTAGGCTTGGCAGACATGGCCTTGTTACCCACAGAGCCCTACCTCACTGGGGCCGGTCTTTAAAAATTAAAATAAAAAACGGGCTGGAGAGATGGCCTAGCAGTTAAGAAGGCGCCGCTGCTCTTGCAGAGGACTTGGGTTCGATTCCCCACACCATGTGGCGGCTGAAACCTTCTTTAACTCCATTCCAGGAAAGTCCGATGCTCCCTTCATTGACCTCCAAGGCATTTGCACGACACGGGTGGCAAGATCCCACATGCAGACATACATTATAACACATGAAAAAATAAATAAAAATAAAAAAATTTAAAATAAAATTAAAATAAAACACCCACCACGCCAGGGCATGATGGTGTAACCTTTTAGGTATCCAGCACTTGGGAGGCAAGCCAGGCAGATCTCTGTGAGTTGAAAAGCCAGCCGGATCACATATCAAGTTGCAGAGCCAAGCTGGGGGTGACAGGGAGAACGTCTTGTCTCAAAAAAGACAAAAAACCCGCACTAATATTATTATTTAAGTGTTAGTATAGAGTGTATTTGGCCTGTATGTAATGTAAGTGCACTGATTTGTGCAGTGCCCACAAGAGGCAGAAGAAGGTGTTAGATCCCCTGTAACTGGATTTACAGATGGTTGGTTAGCGCCATAGTGGGGTGCTGGCAACCAACCCAGGCACTTAGGAAAACACCATGCTCTTAACCATGGAGCCAATTTCTAAGCAAACACCTTAGTTTTTTATTAAAAAAAATAAAGGATTAATTTTTTGTTTTTCTTTTTTGAGATGGGTTTCCCTATAGTCTTCGTTTTTTTTTTTTTTTTTTTTTTTTTTGGTCTTTTCGAGACAGGGTCTCCCCATGTAGTCCCAGCTGTCCTGGAACTCAACTCGTAGACCAGGCTGGCCTTGAACCACAAAGATCGCCTGCCTCTGCCGCCCGAGTGCTAGGATTTAAAGGCAGGCGCCACACGCACCGGCTAGTCGTTTTTTTTTAAAATCTTTTTTTAATTTTATTTTTATTTCTTTTTTTAAAATAGTTTGATTTATTTATTTCCATGTGCATGAATGCTACTGTCTGCATGTAGGTTTATGGCACCCATGTTGGCAATTGTGTGGAGGTCAGGAAAGGGCATCGTATTCCCCTGGACTGGAGTCAAGACGGTTCTCAGCCGCCATGTGGGTGCTGGGGATTGAACCCGGTCCTCTGCAAGAGACCGTCAACATTCTTAAAACACCTGCTAGGGCATCTCCCAGCCCCTATTTTTTTTTTTTTTTTAGGTCTTTTCGAGACAGGGTCCTCTCTTCAGTCCACCACTTGTCCTGAGAACACACTGCTGTAGACCAGGCTGGCCCTTGAACTCAACAAGAGATCGCACTGACCTCTGCCTCGCCAAGTGCTAGGATTAAAGGCCTTTGCGCCACCGCACCCGCTCCAGCCCCTATTTTTATTTTTGTAGTGTAATGAATGTACTGTCTGCAGTAGGCTCTGTGCACCGTGCGTGCAGATCTGCAGTCAGAAGAGGGCGTCAATTCCCCTGGACTGAAGTTGAATACGGTTTTTGTCAGCCTTCCCTGTGGGTGCTGGGATTGAACCCGGGCCTCTCGCAAGAGCAGTCTGGCACATTAACCGTGTAGGCCCATACTCTCCCAGCCCCCCTCCCGTTTAGTCTTAGCTGCCTGGAGCTGGCCATATAGACCAGGCTGGCCTTGAACTCACAGAGATCCACCTGCCTCTGCCTCCCAAGGCTGGGATTTAAAAGGTGTTTGTGCCACCATGTCTGCTAATTTGAATTGTTTTTATCATTATTTTTTTGTGTTACGTGTGGTGTATGCGAATTAGGTTTTGTGGTATAATTTTAGGCATGTGTGTATTATAGTGTGTGTGTAGAGGTCAGAGGACAAATTTTGGGAGATGAAAAGAGCTTTTGGGGCTGGAAGAATGGCTTTAGCGGTTAGAGCCCAACTGCTCTTGGAGAGAACCCGGTTTGTTCACAGCACCCACTGGTGGCTAAGAGCCATGTTTAACTGGGGTGGTAGTGCATGCCTTTAATCGTATACACTTGGGAGGCAGATGCAGGAGGATTCTTGTGAGTTCAAGGCCAGCCCTGGTCTAAGAAAGAAAGGAGAGGAGGGGAGGGGAGGGGAGGGGAGGGGAGGGGAACGGGAGGGAGGGGGGGAGGGGAGGGGAGGGGAGGGGGGGAGGGGAGGGGAAGGAGGAGAGAGGAGAGGGAAGAGAAGGAAAGAGCTTTCACCTAATGAGCCATCTCACTTAACTTATTTATTTGCTTATTGAGACAGGTCTGTCTATGTTGTCCTGAGTGGCCTGGCTGTTATTATGTAGACCAGGCTAACTCAGAGTCCATGGATCCGCGAACCGAAGCCTGTTCAGTGCTGGGTACAGGCATGCAGCAGCACAGTGGTCCACCTGGCCCTGGGTTTCTTAAGGCAGCTTACAACACTTTCTCAACAATACTATGGATGGGGCCTGGAAGAAAGGGCCTAACCGTTAAGAGCGCCGACTGCTCTTGACCAGAGGAGACCCAGTTTCGATCCCCAGCACCCACATGGCGGCGTAGAACCGTCTGTAAACTCCTAGTTCCAGGGAATCCGACCCCTTCTTCTAACCTCCGTGGCATAGCAATTACAAACGAGTGCACAAAGCTACATGCAGACAGTAAGCTCGGGACACATAAAGTAATAAAAAATTAAAAAAAAAAAACACAGATGGAGACAAAAAGAAAAATAAAAAGAAATAAAAGCTTGAGAGTCGCACAGACCCCATGAATGCTGCACCCAGAACACTAGACAAAGGGAGAAGTTGAGGGCAGGCGCTTCTCTTCTGCTCTTTCATCAGAAGGCAAAATGCTTTCCCAGAATTCCTGTAGCAATCATTCCCTAACAGGCTTATCGCCATCTCAAGCTGCAAACGAATCTGGAAGGTTGAGCATCTGGCAAGGGGAAGGGCATTGTCCCCACAAGTTCTTATTTAGTCCATGCTGCCTGTGAACTCACTGTGTAAGCCCATGGTGGACTTTAATCTTGATCCTCCTGAGTGCTGGGATGTTCAGGTGGGAGCACGTGCCTGACTGAAAAGAGCAGCATATCACAGAAGAGTGTAAGCATGCGGATCTCTGGGAAGTCTCCTGTACTTCACTCTCTATACCACCTAGGCTAGTTTCAGCTGCTCTAAGAAAGAGTGTGATTGTGTGGCAGATTTCGTGTGTGTGAGAGGAGCCAAAGTGAAAAAAAAAAAGATTCCATTTTATCAGTTTTTTTTTAATTAACACAATTTTTTTGTCCTTTGAGACAGGGTTTCCCTTTTAGTCCCAGGGGCCTAATGTAGACCAGGCTGGCCTTGAACGCACAGATATCCACCTGCCTGCTCAGTAAGTTCCTGGGATTAAAGGCATGCACCTTCACACCGGCGCAATTAGTTTTTGTTTTATTTATTTTACTTTGTATTTTATTATTTAGGTATATGATGTCTGTCTGCATTAGGTTGGTGCAACCCGTGTCGTGCATGCCGGGAGGTCAGAAGAGGCCATCGGAGTCCCCTGGAACGGGAGTTAAAGACGGTTCTCACTGTGCCAACGGGGGTGCTGGATCAAACCCCAGTCCGCTGCAAGATAGTTGGGTGCTCTAACCCCTGAGCTATCTCTTCAGCCCCAATTAGTCAGTATTTTAAACCAAATTCAATGTAGAGGCTTTAAAAAGTAGGAGAGTGGGCTGAGAGATGGCCTAGCGGTTAAGAGCACGCCCGCTCTACAGAGGAAGACCCGGGTTCGATCCCCAGCAACCCACATGGTTGGCCGAGAACCGTCTGAGACTCCAATTTCCAGGAGAACTCCAGTTGCCGGGGAATCCGAGACCCTCGTCCTGACCTCCGCGGCATTGCACGACATTGGGTACACAAACCATGCATTCAGACAGTATATTCTACACAATACAGAAATAAATAAAATTAATAAAAAAAAATTAAAAATAAAAAAAAAAAAGTAGGAGATTGTATATCTTTAGGTGTATGAATCTTGGAATAATTGTTTGACTTTGTACCATCTGCACACCAAGTAGAACATTAATTTCCTGTCTTTTCCAACTTGAGGTCAAGCAGCCACTGGGCACTTGGAGCCAGGCAGAAACAGCCGGGAAGGAAGATGAAGCTCCGGATGTTCATAGCAGACGCCTTCACAGCCAGAGCGTTCAGCGGGAACCCTGCTGCGGTCTGCCTGCTGGACGGGGTAAGTTCTCGGTTCTTAAGGGCTGTGCCTGAAGTGCTAGGTTCCTGTAGGGCAGTGCTTCTTTTTTCAGACAGTCTTACTAAAGTAGCCCTGGCTGGCGCCTGGAACGACCTGAATGTGAACCCTGCTGACTTTTGAACTCAGAGATCGCATGTCCTGTTTTTCCCGATTGCTGGGATTAAAAGGCATGAGCCACTATAACCCAACCCACAGCAGCCTTTTATTTTTAAATATTAATTAATTAATTAATTAATTAATTAACTATGAGTGTGCACTTGGCCCATGCCTGATACCCTTGGAGGCCAGAATCCCTTGGAACTGGAGTTAAGGATATATATTAGCTTGATTAGAATGGGTGTTAGGAACTGGAACGGAACAAAAAGCGCCCCGTCTCTTTACCACTGAGCCACCTGAGGCCCTGACAATGGTTCTTTAAAAGAAGTGAGACTGGGGGCTGGAGAGATGGCCTTAGTGGTTAAGAACGACGACTGCTCTTGCAGAGGACCGGGGTGCGATCCCCAGAACCCACATGGGCCGGCTGAAACTGTTCTTGACCTCCAGTCCCTGGATCCGATGCCCTTCTTCTTTTTTTTTTTTTTTTTTTTTAATTTTTATTTATTTCTTATGTGTATTAATGTACTGCACCATGCAAGTTTGTGCACCCTTGTCGTGCAATGCCGCTGAGGTCAGAAGAGGGTGTCGGATTCCCCTGGAAACGGGAGTTCAGGCGGTTTTCTCAAGCGCCAATGTGGGTGCTGGGGAATCGAACCGGGGTCCTCGGTAAGAGCGGTCGGCGCTCTTAACCACTAGGGGCCATCTCTCAGCCCCCCGATGCCCTCTTCGGACCCTCTGAGGCATTTGCATGACACAGGGGCACAGACCTACATTCAGACAGGGACATTCATACACATACAAAAAAATAAAAAAAAATTAAAAAACAAGAAGTGAGACTGTCCTGTCGGTTGCCACTTCTACTCTCTTGCTCCGACTTTGTGCTCTTTGTTTCATGTTTTTCAGTCCCCCCCCATGACCAAAGCATGTGACAAGAAGCTCCGCCTAGACTGAAGTTTTCAGAAAAACAAAGAGATTCCGGAGAGAGAGAGAGAGAGAGAGAGAGGAGAGAAGAGAGAAGAAGAGAGAGAAAAAAAATAAATAAATGACTTTTTAAAAAAAAAGAGGAGGGAGGCAGCATGGTCCCCAGGCTGGGGTCCCAGCTTGCAGGAGGATGAGGCAGGAGTCGTGAGTTTGAGGGTCAGCCTGAGCTATAAGCCAGTTCTAGGGCCAGCCTGGGCTATATATAAGACTTATCTCACAAAATCAAAAGAATAATCAACAAATATCTTTTTTTTTTTTTTGGCTTTTTGAGACAAGGGATCTCCCTTTAGACCCAGCCTGGCTGGAGCCTCACATTTGTAGACCAGGTTGGCTTGAACCAGAGAGATCCACCCGTGCCTCTGCGCCGCTAGGTCTGGTATTAAAGGCATGCACCACACGCCCGGTTAACAATAGAGCTTTTTAAAAAGGTTCTAGGCTCTATTATATTGTTAGGCTCTTATTTAATTAGCACCAAACACTGAGAACAACATTATATGAGTTCTGTGACTAGACATGGCAGGTATTCTAGGTGGATATCTTAGAGGTCTCCAGGATGGGGGTTGAGACGGGGTCTTACTATACAGGACTGGCTGGCCTGGAACTCCTAATTAGACCAGGCTAACTTGCTCCCTCACCTGTCTCTGCCATCCTGAGTACTGGGATGACAGATGTGTCAAGCATGCGGGCTTTAGCCTTATCCATAACTCAGACAATTAGAAATTCTCTTTAGTGGACCAGCGAGCTGCTCATCAGTGGGTGAGGGTACTGTCCTGCAAGCCTGAGGATCTGAGCTAGACCCTCAGGACTGGCATGGTGGAACAAGAGAACCAACTCCATCCTAGCACGCGAGGCAGAGGCAGGCCGATCGTTGTGAGTTCAAGGACAAAGCTGGTCTACAAAATGATTTCCAGGACAGCTGGGGCTATAAAAAAAAAAAAAAAGGAGACCGTGCTCAAAAAGACCAAAAAAATAAAATAAAGAAAAAGAGAACCAACGTCCACCAATTGCCCTTTGGCTGACACTTGTGCATTTTGGTAGGCAATCCCTTACCCACTGCCCACCCATGCACACACATATAATGAATCACACACATGGAGAGGAACTGGAGCCAACTAAAAGAGGAAGCAGAAGGTATGGTGGCAATGTTGGGGGGGGCAAATCCCAGTTCTCAGAGGGTTAGGCAGGAAGGTCATAGAGTTTGAGGGAAAGCTTGGGGTATAGCAGATTCTAGGCTAGCCTGGGCTAACATAGTGAGACACATCTCAAAACAAAAAATAGAAATTAGAAAGATGGCTCAGCAGCCTGGGTTGTGGCACACAATTTTAATCCCTGTGAGTTCTATGTAGTAAGTTCCAGGCCAACCTGAACTACATAGAGAAACTGTTCCAAAAAAAAGAAGAAAGAAAGAAAAAAGATTGCTCAGTTGTAGGAACAAGGGTACTGCTCTCCTAAAGGACTGAGATCTGCAAATGTAAGCAAAGAGTCAAACAGTTCAGTGCAGAACAGCACGGGAACAGAAGAAGGAGACGGCAAAGACCAACGCTTGGGGGTGCTCAGAGTTGAGATCTCAGAGTGCATGAAGTTCAGCCTTTAGTCCTGCACAGGAAGCCTTTCTACAGATATGCTCCTCTCACTGAAAACCTTTTCAGAGTAACCCCGGTCATTTCTCAGTGGTGGCTGTAGAGGCCAAAGACCTGGGGTGGCGGGGACGGTGGGGACTCAGAGAATGGAGCAATGTGGGTGTTTTCTTGTTTTGTACTAAGACATGACCTAGGGCCTTGCATATGCTAGCCAAGGGCGCTGGTACTGATTTATATCCACAGACAATGGGCTGTATTGTTATCTAGGGAAAAATAATAATTTAATGGGGGGCTGAATGAATTTTTTGCTGGGAGGTTTTTTACCTTCCTTCATTTTACTTATTTGTTTTTTTTTTTTGCTTTTTTTTTTTTTGATTGGTTGTTTTTGTCTTTTTGAGCCTTCATATTCACCTTAGGTAAAGTTTGACCAGACTGTAACATCTTATGGTGCCCACTGATAGGCATAATTTTTATGTTTTGAGGTACAGTAAGGGATAAAAAAAGTAAAATTATTTGACTGAGATGAGATTACTTGGTGTGTAGACCCAGGATAAACTTTGTACTTTGAATTTTCTGAATACGTGATCAAGACGACGGGGGTGGGGGTGGGGGGTGATGTTGAGGGCAGGTATCACTTGGCCCACATGCTTGAGGCCTGGGTTTGATCCCTAGGGGGGGGGGGGAGCACCACATAAATGCCAGGGGTGGAGGCACACCCTCTGAAAATCCCACAGCACTCAGGAGGTAAATGTTGGAGGGTCAGGAATTCACCATCATCCCTGCTTCCAAGCAAGATGGCAAAAACTTTGTTTTGTTGGTCTTTTCGAGACAAGGGTCTCCCTGTAGCCCACAGCTGTAGACCAGGGGACTGGCCTTGACTCACAAAGATCCAAGACACAGCATTTTATGACAATTAAAGCAACAAAAACACCCAAAGTACTGAAAAAAGAAAATTCCAAGCATAACGTGTCCGAGAGAGCCGTCATAATGTTTAATAAAGAAGTTTTGTGTTTTTTTGAGACAAGTTCCTGTTTTTAAATTCACATGAGCAACCGTACGATTGTATATGAGAGTAAACAAATATAAGATGTAGAGTGAAGACGGATAGTATATTTGAAAAAAAATAGCCCCTAAAAAATGAGCTGCCGGGGGGGGTGGTGGTGGTGTGGTGGTGGGTGTGTGGGTGCAATGGCTTTAATTTAATCCCAGCACGCAGGAAGGCATAGGCAGGAGGGGGGTGGATCTCTGTGAGTTCAAAGGCCAGCTTGGTCTACAGAGTGAGTTCCCAGGCAGCTGGGGCTACGGGAGACCCCTGTCTCAAAAAAAAAAAAAAAAAAAAAAATTGATGCTGTCCCCATAAATACCTCACATCAACTTGGCAACATAACAGTATAAAAAATGGAAAATCCATAGAATAATGTGAAAAAGAAAGGACATGCCAGATCCAGACTAGCCGTGAAACTGAAGCTGTTTAGGGGGACTCATTTTGGTGACTCACCTTTGTAAGCCCAGCGCTCAGCTCCCGAGACAGATAGGAGGATGCTGCCAGCTTGTGGACAGCCTGTGCTAGACAGCCAGACCCTGTCAGAAAACGACAGGACTGGTGATCACCTGTTTGCCACCAAGCTTGATGATGACCTTAGTTTCATTAAAAAATTTCATTCATCATCAAGCTCAGTCCATTCATCCTGGAACCCACATGATGGAGAAAAAAGCAAGCTGATTTCCATTTCATGTCAACAAGTACTTCCTGATCTTTTTTCCACACCTATAAATCCCCAAATAAGAAACATAGCTGGTTGTGGTGAGTGCAAGGCACTGTAGCTAGGGGAGACCTTTCCAAAAAAAAAAAAAATAATAATAGGAAAATGGCTCAGTGGTGAAAAGAGCACTGACTGCTCTTGCAGAGGGACCCAGGTTTTTGAATTCCCAGCACACACATGGTGGCGAAGAACCATCAGCCAGGTGGTGGTTGCCCATGTCTTTAATCCCAGCCTTCAGGAGGCAGAGGCAGGTGGTTTTGTGAGTTCAAGGGCAGCCCTGATCTACAGAGCAAGCTCCATGCCAGCTGGGGACGAAAGGGAGAACCCTTCTCAAAACTACCCCCCCAAAAAAGAAAATAATGAAATAAAAAATAATTTGAAAGAAAGAAAAAAGTGAACTAAAAAGTACACACAAGGTAAGCTGTTGGTTTCTGTGCTTGTTTTTCTTGGCACAGGGTTGGCATGGTGTGGCCCTGGGCTGGTCTGGCACCCTTGCTCTGTTAGCCCGACTTGGCCTTGTTCTCATAGAGATCCCTCCTTCCTCTGCCTCCTGAGTGTTGGGACCAAAGGGATGCGCCTCTACATCTGGGTTTATTTACTCATTTTTATTTTATGTATGTAAAATGTTTGCCTGCATGTATATAAAAACACCCATGTCTCACAGTGCCAGCAGAAGTCAGAAGAAGGTATTGGATCCCCTGAACTGGACTATAACAAAAATTTTTTTAAATTTAATTTATTTTGTGTATGTGTAAATGATGTAACGGTATGCATGTAGGCGGGTGCACCTGTGTCCCCGTGCAATTCCGTGGAGGTCTGAAGAGGGTGTCAGATTCCCCCTGGGACTTTAGGGAGTTAAAGAATGAGTCTCAGTCAGCACAGCCGCCCTGTTGTGANTCCTGAAATAATTGTATATCAAATCCAAATTGTTAAGAAATTATTTTTCAAAAATTTTAATCTTTTTTTATTAATTTTATTTATTTCTGTATGTGTATGAATGTACTGTCTGCATGCAAGTCTGTGCACCCGTGTCGTGCAACGCCACGGAGTTCAGAAGAGGGTCTCGGATTCCCCTGGAACTGGAGTTCTGCTCGAATTGGAGTTTCAGACGGTTCTCAGCCGCCATGTGGGTACTGGGGATCGAACCCGGGTCCTCTGTAAGAGCGGTCGGCGCTCTTAACCGCTAGGCCATCTCTCCAGCCCCCAAAATTTTAATCTTTAATACTCGCTTAAGGCCTAAAATATTTTCACAGTGTATAAAATAGATTCTCTAGATGTAATATGGAGAAATAATCATTAAAAATGACCATTTAGCGCATGATGTAGAAAATTTGTAGGAAATTTTCAAATTTGTCCAATCCAAGACTGCCAATTCTTGCTTGGGAAATGTGAACTACAACAAAATTAGTACAATTATTTTTATAGAGTTTTCCATCAACATTAAGGTATCTAGTTTTATACCTGTTCTTCTTTCAGAAGCATTAAATATTATATTTGATTGAAAGATGCTGTCTTAGAAGCAGATATTCTGGAGCATGATCCCTGAGACTCGCACCTTGAATGGGGAAATTACATCCCTGTAATTGGAATATAAATTGGCTACCATTGCACTCCTTCTTCTCCCTCTGGACCCGGGTGGTTTAGAAAGCTGAATCCTTCCTGAATAGGAAGAAGTTATAGCTCCAATGTGTGGCATCCCAGTTCCTAGGAGGGAAATGAAAAATTAGTTTCATAGCAACAACTCAAAAAAGAAAACAAAGAAATTTAAATCAATGCCTATTTGAATCAAGTTGTCATCAGTTGGATATCAAGAGAGAACTTGAAATTGTAAAGAAAAAAATGACAATTACATATGAATCTACAGTTAGAAGGGAACAAAATGATACATTAAAAGGCTAACAGACAGTGCCAGGGGTGGTAATGCACACTTTTAATCTCAGCGCTCGGGAGGCAGAGGCAGGCGGATCTTTGTGAGTTCAAGGCCAGCCTTGTCTACAAAGAAAGTTCCAGGACAGCTGGGGCTACAGAGAGACCCTGTCTCAAAAAGCCAAAAAAAAAAAAAAAGCTAAAAAAGAGTCTACATTAGATCAATAGCTCCTTTCATTTTTGTCAGAAATGAATCTTGTTCACTTTTCTTGCATAGATACTTCCTGGTGTCTCTTGTCCCCAAACCCTTAGGATTCTCTTTTAAAATTCATTTATTTATTTGTACATTTATGTGTATCAGTGTTTCCCCTGCATGTATGTAAGTGCACCTTTGTCATGCAGTGACCATGGAGGTCAGAAGAGGCATCTGTTCTCCTGGAACTGGAGTTAAGGACAGTTGTTCACCACTGGGAACATAATCTGTGTCCTCTGTAAGAGCAGGCAGTGGTCTTAACCACTGAGCCATCCCTCCAGCCCTGAGTATTCTCTCTCTTGCTCACTTTTAAAATATTTTTACATTTTTATTTCTTGTCTTGTTGGTGAGGTACGTATGTGCCATGGCATTCTCAAGGAGGTCAGAGAACAACTCATGGGACTTTGTTCTCTTCTTCCACAATGTGGATTCCAAGGATTGAGCTCAGGTCATCCTGCTTGGCCACAAGCTCCTTTACCCATTAAGCCATCTTGCCACCTCTCCCTTAGTATTTCTAAGTGTCTTAAATTTCTAAGAGAAACTTAGCCTCCTCACTGTTTGTCCTTTGGTGCTGGGGATGGAGCGCAGGCCCTTGTGCTTGCTATAGGCCACTTCTTTCCAAATCACTTACCTAGAAGGTACGAGGCCCTTGCTTTCATCCCCAGTATTGCAAGAACAGGAAAAAAAAGTTAGTGATTATCATTTTCCAGCTGCCTTACACTCCGAAGCCATGCCTGGCCAACCATGATTGGGTGTCTGTGTCCCTTTATACAATAAGCCAAAATAAACCATTTCTCCGTAAAAACAAAGCAAATACAAGCACACACATAGAAAGCTCCAAATCTTGATATTTTAATTCACTGATGACCTTAAACATTGTTTTGAGAGTTGAAACAAAGTTTCTCATAGGCAGTAGAGAGCTTTCTGTCCTGGAGGGAGAAAGAGCAAATAATAAGGAAAAGAGGTTCATCTTGGCTCCTGGTTCTGCAGTTTCAATCCATCGTCACTTGGCTCTGTCCCCTTTGAGGCTGTGGAACACAGTACAGAGGGTGGGAGCACGTGGTGGGGGGATGTGCTTACCTCACGACATCGTGAAACCGGAGAAAGGGACAGAAAGGAGTCAGGGTCCTAGTATCTTCCTTCCATCAAGTCCCACCTCTTAGAAGGGTCTTCCACCTCCCAAGAGCATCTCAGGCCCATGTATCAGGGGACCATTTCCGGGAGTCCGCTCTCTCCTTCCACTGTGTGGTTTCCAGGAATTAAACTCAGATCGTTGTTAGGCTTGGCAACATGGCCTTTACCCACAGAGCCCTACCTCACTGGCCTTTCTTTTAAAAATTTAAAAAACTGGGGCTGGAGAGATGGCCTAGCAGTTAAGAGCGCCGACTGCTCTTGCAGAGGACTTGGGTTCGATCCCCAACACCCATGTGGCGGCTGAGAACTGTCTTTAACTCCAGTTCCAGGGAAATCCGATGCTCTCTTCTGACCTCCAAGGCATTGCACGACACGGGTGCACAGACCTACATGCAGACAGTACATTCATACACATTAAAAAATAAATAAAAATAAAAAAATTTAAAAATTAAAATTAAAATAAAAAAACCCGCCAGGCATGATGGTGTAACCTTTAATCCCAGCACTTGGGAGGCAGAGCCAGGCAGATCTCTGTGAGTTGAAAGCCAGCCTGATCTACATAGCAAGTTGCAGAGCAGCTGGGGGTACAGGGAGACTCTGTCTCAAAAAAGACCAAAAAACCCCCTAATATTATTTATTTTATGTATATGAGTGTTTTGCCTGTATGTATGTAAGTGCACTGATTTTGTGCAGTGCCCACAGAGGGCAGAAGAAGGTGTTAGATCCCCTGGAACTGGAGTTACAGATGGTTGTTAGCTGCCATGTGGGTGCTGGCAACTGAACCCAGGCCTATGGAAGAACAGCCACTGCTCTTAACCATGGAGCCATATTTCTAAGCCAAACACCTTTATTTTTTATTAAAGGATTTAATTTTGTTTTTGTCTTTTTGAGATAGGGTTTCCCTTTAGTCTTTTTTTTTTTTTTTTTTTTTTTTTTTTGGTCTTTCGAGACAGGGTCCTCCCCATGTAGTCCCAGCTGTCCTGGAACTCCATCTGTAGACCAGGCTGGCCTTGAACCACAAAATTCCGCCTGCCTCTGCCTCCCGAGTTGGCAGGATTAAAGGCATGGCGCCACACGCCCGGCTAAGTCGTTTTTTTTTATAAATCTTTTTTTAATTTTATTTTTATGTTCTTTTTTAAAAATAGTTTATTTATTATTTCCATGTGCATGAAATGACTGGCTCTGCATGTAGGTTTGTGGCACCCATGTTGTGCAATTGTGTGGAGGTCAGGATAGGGCATCGGTATTCCCCTGGACGGGAGTCAAGACGGTTCTCAGCCGCCATTTGGGGTGCTGGGGATTGAACCCGCGGTCCTCTGCAAGAGAGTCACATTCTTAAACACGCTAGCATCTCCCAGCCCCTATTTTTTTTTTTTTTTTGGTCTTTTCAGACAAGGGTCCTACTCTTCAGCCACCAGCTGTCCTGAACACACGCTGTAGA
Source organism: Rhizomys pruinosus (assembly GCA_009823505.1). Lineage (NCBI taxonomy): Eukaryota > Metazoa > Chordata > Mammalia > Rodentia > Spalacidae > Rhizomys > Rhizomys pruinosus. The sequence goes on along the minus strand of VZQC01011025.1, from coordinate 584,074 downwards.
CCAGGCTGAGCCCGTTGAACTCAAAAAATCACCTCCTCTCCTCCCAGTGCTAGATTTAAAAGGCCTTTGCGGCCACCGCACCCGTGCTCCAGCCCCTATTTTTATTTTTGTATGTGTATGAATGTACTGTCTGCAGTAGGTTGTGCACCGTGCGTGCAATCTGCAGTCAGAAGAGGGCCGTCAATTCCCCGATGGACTGAAGTGAATACGGTTTTTTCAGCTTCCTGTGGGTGTCTGGGATTGAACCCGGGCCTCCCGCAAGCAGCAAGTCTGCACCTTAACCGTGTAGGCACATACTCTCCCAGCTCCCCCTCCCTTTAGTCTTAGCTGTGCCTGGAGCTGGCCATATAGACCAGGCTGGCCTTGAACTCACAGAGATCCACCTGCCTCTGCCTCCCAAGTGCTGGGATTTAAAGGTGTTGTGGCCACCATGCTCTGCTAATTTTGAATTTTTTTATCATTATTTGGTTTGGGTTGTGTTACGATGTGGTGTTGGAATTAGGTTTTGTGGTATAATTTTAGGCTGTGTGTATTATAAGTGTGTGTGGTAAAGGTCAGAGGACAAATTTTGGGAGATGAAAAGAGTCTTTTTGGGGCTGGAAGAGATGGCTTAGCGGTTAGCACCAACTGGCTCTTGGAGAGAACCCGGTTTGTTTCACAGCACCCACTGGTGGCTAAGAGCCATGTTTAACTGGGGTGGTAGTGCATGCCTTTAATCTATACACTTGGGAGGCAGGCCAGGAGGGAGTCTTGTGAGTTCAAGGCCAGCCTGGTCTAAAGAAAAGAAAGGAGAGGAGGGGAGGGGAGGGGAGGGGAGGGGAGGGGAACGGGAGGGAGGGGGGGAGGGGAGGGGAGGGGAGGGGGGGAGGGGAGGGGAAGGAGGAGAGAGGAGAGGGAAGAGAAGGAAAGAGCTTTCACCTAATGAGCCATCTCACTTAACTTATTTATTTTATTATTGAGACAGGTCTGTCTATGTTGTCCTGAGTGGCCTGGCTGTTATTATGTAGACCAGGCTAGACTCAGAGTCATGGTAATCCTCCTACCGAAGCCTGTTCAGTGCTGGGTACAGGCATGCAGCAGCACAGTGGTCCACCTGGCCCCTGGTTTCTGAAGCAGCTTACAAACAGCTTCTCAACAATACATATGGATGGGCTGGAGAAATGGCCTAACCGTTAAGAGCGCCGACTGCTCTTGCAGAGGACCCAGGTTCGATCCCCAGCACCCACATGGCGGCTGAGAGCCGTCTGTAACTCTAGTTCCAGGGGAATCCGACGCCCTCTTCTGACCTCCTTGGCATTACATGACACGAGTGCACAAATCTACATGCAGACAGTACACTGGTACACATAAAAAGTAAATAAATAAAATTAAAAAAAAAAAACACAGATGGAGACAAAAAAGAAAAATAAAAAGAAATAAAAGCTGAGGTCCACAGACCCCATGAATGCTGCACCCAGAACACTAGACAAAGGGAGAAGTTGAGGGCAGGCGCTTCTCTTCTGCTCTTTCATCAGAAGGCAAAATGCTTTCCCAGAATTCCTGTAGCAATCATTCCCTAACAGGCTTATCGCCATCTCAAGCTGCAAACGAATCTGGAAGGTTGAGCATCTGGCAAGGGGAAGGGCATTGTCCCCACAAGTTCTTATTTAGTCCATGCTGCCTGTGAACTCACTGTGTAGCCCATGGTGACTTTAATCTTGATCCTCCTGAGTGCTGGGATTGCAGGTGGGAGCACGTGCCTGACTGAAAAGAGCAGCATATCACAGAAGAGTGTAAGCATGCGGATCTCTGGGAAGTCTCCTGTACTTCACTCTCTATACCACCTAGGATAGTTTCAGCTGCTCTAAGAAAGAGTGTGATTGTGTGGCAGATTTCGTGTGTGTGAGAGGAGCCAAAGTGAAAAAAAAAAAGATTCCATTTAGTCAGTTTTTTTTTTAATTAAAAAAATTTTTTTGTCCTTTTGAGACAGGGTCTCCCTTTAGTCCCAGGTGGCCTAGATGTAGACCAGGCTGGCCTTGAACTCACAGATATCCACCTGCCTCTGCCTCAGGAGTACTGGGATTAAAGGCATGCACCTTCACACCTGGCTCAATTAGTATTTTGTTTTTTTTATTTTAATTTTATTTTATTATTTATGTATATGAATGTACTGTCTGCATGTAGGTTGGTGCACCCGTGTCGTGCAATGCCGAGGAGGTCAGAAGAGGGCATCGGATTCCCCTGGAACTGGAGTTAAAGACGGTTCTCAGCTGCTACGTGGGTGCTAGGGATCAAACCCCAGTCCTCTGCAAGAATAGTTGGTGCTCTTAACCACTGAGCTATCTCTTCAGCCCCAATTAGTCAGTATTTTAAACCAAATTCAATGTAGAGGCTTTAAAAAAGTAGGAGATTGGGCTGGAGAGATGGCCTAGCGGTTAAGAGCACCGACCGCTCTTACAGAGGACCCGGGTTCGATCCCCAGCACCCACATGGTGGCCGAGAACTGTCTGAGACTCCAATTCCAGGAGAACTCCAGTTCCAGGGGAATCCGAGACCCTCTTCTGACCTCCGCGGCATTGCACGACATTGGCCTCTTGCCACCCCACACCTGCCATTCAGATCAGTATTTCATACACAATACAGAAATAAATAAAATTTTTTTTAAAAAAATTAAAAAATTACAAAAAAAAAAGTAGGAGATTTGTATATCTTTAGGTGTATGAATCTTGGAATAATTGTTTGACTTTGTACACACTCTTGCACACCAGTAGATTACATTAATTTCTCTGTCTTTTCAACTTGAGGTCAAGCAGCCACTGGGCACTTCGGCAGCAGAAACAGCCGGGAAGGAAGATGAAGCTCCGGATGTTCATAGCAGACGCCTTCACAGCCAGAGCGTTCAGCGGGAACCCTGCTGCGGTCTGCCTGCTGGACGGGGTAAGTTCTCGGTTCTTAAGGGCTGTGCCTGAAGTGCTAGGTTCCTGTAGGGCAGTGCTTCTTTTTTCAGACAGTCTTACTAAAGTAGCCCTGGCTGGCCTGGAACTCCTTATGTGGACCCTGCTGACTTTGAACTCAGAGATCGGCCTGTCTGTTTCCCGAGTGCTGATATTAAAGGCATGAGCCACTATACCCAACCCAGCGTTTTCTTTTCTAAATATTCAATTAATTAATTAATAATTAATTACTATGGAGTGTGGCACTTGGCCATTCCTGATACCCTTGGAGGGCCAGAATCCTTGGAACGGAGTAAGGATATTATTAGCTTGATTAATGGGTGTAGGACCTGGAGTAGGAACTAAAAAGGCCAGTCTCTTTACCACGAGCCACCTGAGGGCCCTGACAATTGGCTTCTGTTAAAGAAGTGGACTGGGGGCTGGATAGATGGCCTTAGTGGTTAAGAACGACGACTGCTCGTGCAGAGGAGAATCTGTGGGTCGATCCCCAGACACCACATGGCCGGCTGAGAACGTTTTGAATCCAGTTCCCTGGATCGATTCCCTATTCTTTTTTTTTGCTTTTTTTTTATTTATTTATTTTGTATTTATGATTAAGCGTTGCAATGTGAGGTCGTGATTACGAGTGATAGGGGTCGTGTTACGAACTTATCCATGGCAAAGTTGGTAGATAGGTCAGGCGCCGTTTGTGCGACTGCGTCTTTCGTATGGCGCGATCTTCCGGTCGAATAGTTTCGAGATTCCCCTGAATCTTATTTTCGGATGTCTTCGAGCATGTTTTCTCTGAACCCAAACGTGCGATCACCGGGGTCCTCTGGTAGAGTGTCGGATGACGGCGCTCCAACCACTAGGGGCCATCTCTCCAGCCCCCCAGATCGCCCTCTTCTGGACCTCTCTGAGTTGGTCATTGCATGACCCCAGGGCACAGACCTACATTCAGACAGTAGGACATCTACACTACAAACCAATAAAAAAAAAAATAAAAAAACAAGAAGTGAGACTGTCCTGTCGGTTGCCACTTCTACTTGCGACTTGTGCTCTTTGTTCATGTTTTCAGTCCATGACCAAATCATGTGACAAGAATGCTCCCGCCTAGACTGAGTTTCAGAAAAACAAGAGATTCCAGGAGAGAGAGAAGAGAGAAGAGGAGAGAGGAGAGAGAGAGAGAAGAAGAGAAGAAAATAATACGCACAGCTTTTAAAAAAGAGGAGGGACGTGCAGCATGGGTCCCCAGGCTGCGGGTCCCAGCTTGCAGGAGGAGAGGCAGAGGGCTCGTGAGTTTGTTAGTCAGCCTAGCATATAAGCACAGTATAGGCCAGCCTGGGCTATAAAAGGACTTATCTCACAAAATCAAAAAGAATAATCAACAAATATCTTTTTTTTTTTTTTGGCTTTTGAGACAGGGTCTCCCTTTGTACCCAGCCTGGCTGGAGCTTACATTTGTAGACAGGTTGGCCTTGAACCTAGAGATATCCACCCGTGCCTCTGCCCCTAGGGGTCTGGGTATTAATTCAGGCCTGCCACCACACGCCCTGGTTAACAAAAAGTATTCTTAAAAAGGTTCTAGGCTCTTATTATATTGTTAGGCTCTTATTTACTTTAGCACCAAACACTGAGAACAACATATACTATGATTCTGTGACTAGACATGGCAGGTATTCTAGGTGGATATCTTTTAGAGCGTCTCCAGGGATGGGGGTTGAGACGGGTCTATATACAGGACTGGCTGGCCTGGAACTCATTAATAGACCAAATGCGCTAAACTGCCAAACCACCTGTCTCTGCCTCCTGAGTACTGGGATGACAGATGTGTGCATGCATGTCTGGCTTTACCTTATCCATAACTCAGACAATTAGAAATTCTCTTTAGTGACCAGCGAGTCTGCTCACGTGGGTGAGGGTACTGTCCGCAAGCCTGAGGATCTGAGCTAGACCCTCAGGACTGGCATGGTGGAACAAGAGAACCAACTTCCATCCTAGCACGGAGGCAGAGGCAGGCGATCGTTGTGAGTTTCAAGGACAGCCTGGTCTATCAGAATGATTTCCAGGGACAGCTCGGGTGCTACCAAAAAAAAGGAGTACGCTGGCTCAAAAAGACAAAAAAAATGAAAACTAAAGAAAAAGAGAACACAACGTCCACCAATTGCCCTTTGGCTGACACGTCGTGCCTTTGGTAGGCAATCCCTTTTACCCACTGCCCACCCATTGCACCACACATATAATGAATCACAACATGGAGAGGAACTGGGCCAACTAAAAGAGGAAGCAGCGCAAGGTATGGGGAATGTTTGGGGGGCAAATCCCCAGTTCTCAAGAGGGATAGCGCAGGAATAGGTCATAGAGTTTGAGGGAAAGCTTGGGGTATAGCAGATTCTAGGCTAGCCTGGGCTACATAATGAGACAATCTCAAAACAAACAATAGAAATAGAAAGATGGCTCAGTCGCCTGGTGTCTGTGGCACACAATTTTAATCCCTGTGAGTTCTATGTATAAGTTCCAGGCCAACCTGCTACAAGAGAAAGTGATCCATAAAAAAGAAAGAAAGAAAGAAACAAGATTCGCTAGTGGCTGTACGACAATGTACTGCTCTCTAAAGGACTTTTTTGAGATCTGCAAATGTAAGCAAAGAGTCAAACAGTTCAGTGCAGAACAGCACGGGAACAGAAGAAGGAGACGGCAAAGACCAACGCTTGGGGGTGCTCAGAGTTGAGATCTCAGAGTGCATGAAGTTCAGCCTTTAGTCCTGCACAGGAAGCCTTTCTACAGATATGCTCCTCTCACTGAAAACCTTTTCAGAGTAACCCCGGTCATTTCTCAGTGGTGGCTGTAGAGGCCAAAGACCTGGGGTGGCGGGGACGGTGGGGACTCAGAGAATGGAGCAATGTGGGTGTTTTCTTGTTTTGTACTAAGACATGACCTAGGGCCTGCATATGCTAGGACCAAGGGCTGGTACTGAGTTATATCCTCCACACAGATCAATGGGCTGTATTTTTATTCTATGGGGAAATAATATTTAAATGTGTGGGCGCGAATGAATTTTTGTGCTGGGATTTTTTACCTCCTTCTATTTTCTTTTTGTTGGTTCTTGCTTGTTTTTTTTTTTTTTGTTTGTTGGTTGTTTATTGGTCTTTTTGGAGCCTTATATTCACCTTATTAAAGTTTGACCAGACTGTAACATCTTATGGTGCCCACTGATCAGGCATAATTTTTATGTTTATGGTACAGTAGTAAAAAAGTTAAAATTAATTTGATGAGATGAGATTACTTGGTGTGTAGACCCAGGATAAACTTTGTACTTTGAATTTTCTGAATACTGTGATCAGCGACTGACGGGGGGGGTGGGGGGTGATGTAGGGCGTCCTAGCGGTTCACTTGCCAGCATTGCTTGATGCCTGGGTTTCGACTCCCTAGGGGGGGGAGCACCACATAAAGCCAGGGGTGGAGGCACACCCTCTGAACAATCCAATTCAACCGCACTCGGAGGTACATGTGGGGGTCAGGAATTTCACCATTCATTCCCTGCTTACCAAGCAAGATGCAAATTTTTTTGTGGTCTTTTCGAGACAAGGGTCTTCCCGTAGCCCCACAGCTGTAGACCAGGGGACTGGCCTTGGACTACCAAAGATCCAAGACAAGCATTTTATGACAATTAAAGCAACAAAAACACCCAAAAAGTACTGAAAAGAAAATTCAAGCATAACGTGTCCGAGAGCCGTCATAATGTTCTAAAGAAGTTTTGTTTTTTGAGACAAGGTCCGTTTTTAAATTTCAATGAGCGAACCTGTAAGATTGTATATGAAGTAAAAACAAATATAAGATTAAGTGCGAAGCGTGATGTATATTTGAAAAATAAATAGCACATAAAAAATTGGACTGCCGGGGGGGTGGTGGTGTGGGGTGGTGGGGTGATGGGTGCAATGGCTTTAATTTAATCCCAGCACGCAGGAGGCATAGGCAGGTGGGGTGGAATCTCTGTGTAGTTTCAAAGGCCCAGCTTGGTCTACAGAGTGAGTTCCCAGGGCAGCTGGGGCTACGGGGAGTACCCCGTCTCAAACGCCCAACAAAAAAAAAAAAATTGATGCGTCCCCAAAATACCTCAACAATCAACTTGGCACACATAACCAGTATAAAATGGAAAATCCATAGAATAATGTGAAAAAGGAAAGGACATGGCCAGATCCAGACTAGCCTGAACTGGAAGCTGTTAGGGTATTTGGTGACTCACCTTTGTAAGCCCAGCCTCAGCTCCCGAGACAGATAGGAGGATGCTGCCAGCTTGTGGACAGCCTGTGCTAGACAGCCAGACCCTGTCAGAAAACGACAGGACTGGTGAATCCTGTGTTGCCACCAAGCTTGGATGACTCTGAGATAAAAAATTCTCTAGCTCGCATCTCCTGGACCCACATGATGGAGAAAAGAAGCACTGCTTTCACATCATGTCACAAGTATGCGCGTGGTCGTTCCAACACCTATAAAATCCTCCTACAAAATAGAAGAAAACATGCTGGTGTGGTGAGTGCAAAGGCCAGCTGGTAGCTAGGGGAGGACCATGTTCCAAAAAATAAAAATAAATAGGGCATATGGAGAGATGGCTCAGTGGTAAAAGAGCACTGACTTGCTCTTGCAGAGGGATCCAGGTTTGATTCCCAGCACCACAATGGTGGCGAAGAACCATCAGCCCAGGTGGTGGTGTGACCCAGTACTTTAATCCAAGCACTTCAGGAGGCAGAGGCAGGTGGATTTTTGTAGTTCAAGGCAGCATGATCTACAGAGCAAGCTCCATGCCAGCGGCGGACAAAGGGAGAACCCTTCTCACAACTACCCCCAAAAAAGAAAATAATGAAATAAAAAATAATTTGAAAGAAAGAAAAAAGTGAACTAAAAAGTACACACAAGGTAAGCTGTTGGTTTCTGTGCTTGTTTTTCTTGGCACAGGGTTGGCATGGTGTGGCCCTGGGCTGGTCTGGCACCCTTGCTCTGTTAGCCCGACTTGGCCTTGTTCTCATAGAGATCCCTCCTTCCTCTGCCTCCTGAGTGTTGGGACCAAAGGGATGCGCCTCTACATCTGGGTTTATTTACTCATTTTTATTTTATGTATGTAAAATGTTTGCCTGCATGTATATAAAAACACCCATGTCTCACAGTGCCAGCAGAAGTCAGAAGAAGGTATTGGATCCCCTGAACTGGACTATAACAAAAATTTTTTTAAATTTAATTTATTTTGTGTATGTGTAAATGATGTAACGGTATGCATGTAGGCGGGTGCACCTGTGTCCCCGTGCAATTCCGTGGAGGTCTGAAGAGGGTGTCAGATTCCCCCTGGGACTTTAGGGAGTTAAAGAATGAGTCTCAGTCAGCACAGCCGCCCTGTTGTGANGACTCCACCTTTACTTTCACCTACGTTGGCGGCCCCAAAAGGTATTTATGTCGATAGAGTTGCTTCATTTCCTGTTCACACGTTTGTGTTTCCTTTGTTCTTAGCTTGTTCCGTGTTTGGGTATTTTGCTTGTTTGTTTAATTCTTGGGGCTGCTCTCTTGCTATAACCTAAGCTTGATGTCCCGTCGTTCTACACAGCAGAGGGAAGATAAATGTGTGTGACTGAAGTTTTTCTAAAGCTACAGGCGACGAGTGGAACTCTTCCTGCTAAAAAACTGTTCTGCTTCCAGGAGTGGGTTACTCTTCAGGCGTTCTGAGTTTGACACAGGGGAGCTAGTGCAAAATTGGAATACTGAGTTATGGAGTGAATCGTGTGACAGACATAAAATGTCACAAAATAGTTTGATCACGAGTAGTGACTTTCCTGACGAGTTGGGACTGTGTGTTTCCCTTTTTCTGAAGGTTCACATAAACGTGTTGTCTGCCAGTTCTCCGTAGTTTTTTTTTTTTTCTTCTCTAAGGAGTGGTTATTTTGGTTTTCACATTTAGCTGTAGCAAAGAAATTGGAGAGTTGTGGAGTCACAGTGGACGACTTTCTCCTTGGAGGAAGAATGAGAGGCTTCTTGTTCAGTAGTAAATTGTTAGCTATTTGATACAAGCCCCAATCCACTTTGTACTGACAAGCAAAGCAAAATTAGCCCGAAAGGTTCCTGTGCAAAAAATACACCTCTCTCTCTCTCTCTCTGTCTCATGAAGTTAGGATTTTTTTTAATTTTTATTTATTTCTGTATGTGTATGAATGTACTGCAGCATGCAAGTTTGTGCACCCGTGTCGTGCAATGCCGCGGAGGTCAGAAGAGGGTGTCGGATTCCCCTGGAACTGGAGTTTCAGGCGGTTCTCAGCCGCCATGTGGGTGCTGGGGATCGAACCCGGGTCCTCTGTAAGAGCGGTCGGCGCTCTTAACCACTAGGCCATCTCTCCAGCCCCCCGATGCCCTCTTCTGACCTCTGAGGCATTGCATGACACAGGTGCACAGACCTACATTCAGACAGTACATTCATACACATACAAAAATAAAAAAAAAATAAAAAAAAAGAAGTGAGACTGTCCTGTCGGTTGCCACTCCGACTTGTGCTCTTTGTTCATGTTTTCAGGTCATGACCAAATCATGTGACAAGAATGCTCCCGCCTAGACTGAGTTCAGAAAAACAGAGATTCCCGGAGAGAGAGAGAGAGAGAGAGAGAGAGAGAGAGAGAGAGAGAGAGAGAGAAACCGCAGCCAGTTAAAAAGAGGAGGGAGTGCAGCATGGTCCCCAGGCTGGGGTCCCAGCTTGCAGGAGGATGAGGCAGGAGGATCGTGAGTTTGAGGTCAGCCTGAGCTATATAGCAAGTTCTAGGCCAGCCTGGGCTATATAAAGAGACTTATCTCACAAAATCAAAAAGAAATAATCAACAAATATCTCTTTTTTTTTTTTTTTGTCTTTTTGAGACAGGGTCTCCCTTTAGACCCAGCTGGCCTGGAGCTCACTTTGTAGACCAGGTTGGCCTTGAACTCAGAGAGATCCACCTGCCTCTGCCTCCCAGGTGCTGGGATTAAAGGCATGCACCACCACGCCCGGCTAACAAATATATCTTTTAAAAAGTTCTAGGGCTCCTTTTTAGCTATTGTTAGGCTCTTATTTAATTAGCACCAAACACTGAGAACAACATTATATGAGTTCTGTGACTAGACATGGCAGGTATTCTAGGTGGATATCTTAGAGGTCTCCAGGATGGGGGTTGAGACGGGGTCTTACTATACAGGACTGGCTGGCCTGGAACTCCTATTAGCCCAGGCTACCCTTGGACTCTCCCTGTCTCTGCCTCCTGAGTACTGGGATTACAAGATGTGTCATCATGTCTGGCTTTACCTTATCCATAACTCAGACACTTAGAAATTCTCTTTAGTGACCAGCGAGCTGCTCAGTGGGTGAGGGTGCTTGCTGCCAAGCCTGAGGATCTGAGCTAGACCCTCAGGACTGGCATGGTGGAACAAGAGAACCAACTTCCATCCTAGCACTCGGGAGGCAGAGGCAGGCGGATCTTTGTGAGTTCAAGGACAGCCTGGTCTACAGAATGAGTTCCAGGACAGCTGGGGCTACAGGGAGACCTTGTCTCAAAAAGACAAAAAAATAAAAAATAAAAGAAAAAGAGAACCAACTTCCACCAATTGCCCTTTGGCTGACACTTGTGCATTTTGGTAGGCAATCCCTTACCCACTGCCCACCCATGCACACACATATAATGAATCACACACATGGAGAGGAACTGGAGCCAACTAAAAGAGGAAGCAGAAGGTATGGTGGCACATGTTTGCAATCCCAGTTCTCAAGAGGGTAAGGCAGGAAGGTCATGAGTTTGAGGGAAGCTTGGGGTATAGCAGATTCTAGGCTAGCCTGGGCTACATAGTGAGACACATCTCAAAACAAAAAATAGAAATTAGAAAGATGGCTCAGCCTGGTGTAGTGGCACACAATTTTAATCCCTGTGAGTTCTATGTAGTAAGTTCCAGACCAGCTGTCTCAAAAAGACCAAAAAAAAGAAAGAAAGAAAGAAAAAAGATTGCTCAGTGGTTAGGAACATGTACTGCTCTCCTAAAGGACTGAGATCTGCAAATGTAAGCAAAGAGTCAAACAGTTCAGTGCAGAACAGCACGGGAACAGAAGAAGGAGACGGCAAAGACCAACGCTTGGGGGTGCTCAGAGTTGAGATCTCAGAGTGCATGAAGTTCAGCCTTTAGTCCTGCACAGGAAGCCTTTCTACAGATATGCTCCTCTCACTGAAAACCTTTTCAGAGTAACCCCGGTCATTTCTCAGTGGTGGCTGTAGAGGCCAAAGACCTGGGGTGGCGGGGACGGTGGGGACTCAGAGAATGGAGCAATGTGGGTGTTTTCTTGTTTTGTACTAAGACATGACCTAGGGCCTTGCATATGCTAGGCAAGGGCTCTGGTACTGAGTTATATCCACAGACAATGCTGTATTTTATCTAGGGAAAATAATAATTTAAATGTGGGGCTTGAATGAATTTTGGCTGGGTTTTACCTTCCTTCATTTTATTTTTGTTTTTGCTTTTTTTTTTTTTGTTTGTTTGTTTTTGGTCTTTTTGAGCCTTCATTTTAACTTATTTAAAGTTTGACCAGACTGTAACATCTTATGGTGCCCACTGATAGGCATAATTTTTATGTTTTATGTACAAATAAATAAAGTTAAAATTATTTGACTGAGATGAGATTACTTGGTGTGTAGACCCAGGATAAACTTTGTACTTTGAATTTTCTGAATACTTGATCAGAGACTGACGGGGGGTGGGGGTGGGGGGTGTTGAGGGCACGGTTCACTTGCCCAGCATGCTTGAGGCTCTGGGTTTGATCCCTAGCACCACATAAGCCAGGGGTGGAGGCACACCTCTGAAATCACAGCACTCAGGAGGTAAATGTTGGAGGGTCAGGAATTCACCATCATCCCTGCTTCCAAGCAAGATGGCATCTTTTTTTTTTGGTCTTTTCGAGACAGGGTCTCCCTGTAGCCCCAGCTGTAGACCAGACTGGCCTTGAACTCACAAAGATCCAAGACAGCATTTTATGACAATTAAAGCAACAAAAACACCACAAAAAGTACTGAAAAGAAAATTCAAGCAGTAACGTTCCGAGAGCGTCATAATGTTCTAAAGAGTTTTGTTTTTGAGACAAGTCTGTTTTTAAAATTTCACATGAGCAACCTGTACTATTGTATATGAAGTAAAACAAATATAGATTAAGTGAAGACGGAGTAGATATTTGAAAAAAAATAGCACCTAAAAAATTGAAGCTGCCGGGGGGGTGGGTGGTGGTGGTGGTGGTGGTGGTGATGGTGCATGGCTTTAATTTAATCCCAGCACTCAGGAGGCATAGGCAGGTGGATCTCTGTGAGTTCAAGGCCAGCTTGGTCTACAGAGTGAGTTCCAGGCCAGCTGGGGCTACAGGGAGACCCTGTCTCAAAAGCTCCCCCCACCAAAAAAAAATTGATGCTGTCCTCAAATACCTCACAATCAACTTGGCAACAATAACAGTATAAAAAGTGGAAAAATCCATAGAATAAGTGAAAAAGGAAACATGACACTGGCCAGATCCAGGACTAGCCTTGAACTGGAAGCTGGTTTGGTGACTCACCTTTGTAAGCCCAGCACTCAGCTCCCGAGACAGATAGGAGGATGCTGCCAGCTTGTGGACAGCCTGTGCTAGACAGCCAGACCCTGTCAGAAAACGACAGGACTGGTGATCACCTGTTTGCCACCAAGCTTGATGACCTGAGTTTCATCCCTGTGACCCACATGATGGAGAAAAAGCACTGATTTCAACAAGTCACTTCCTGATCTTTTGTTCCCCACCTATAATCCCCAAATAAAGAAACATAGCTGGGTGTGGTGGCGCAAAGGCCAGCTGGAGCTAAGGGGAGACCCTGTCAAAAAAAAAAAATAATAATAGGGCTGGAGAGATGGCTCAGTGGTTAAAAGCACTGACTGCTCTTGCAGAGGACCCAGGTTTGATTCCCAGCACCCACATGGTGGCTAAGAACCATCAGCCAGGTGTGGTGGCACATGTCTTTAATCCCAGCACTCAGGAGGCAGAGGCAGGTGGATTTTTGTGAGTTCAAGGGCAGCCTGATCTACAGAGCAAGCTCCAGGCCAGCTGGGACTAAAGGGAGACCCTGTCTCAAAAATACCCCCCCAAATAAGAAATTAAGCAAAAAATTTACAATGTCAGAATGGTGTAGTACTGATGAGTGGTGTCTTGTTATGGGGTAAGCTTTTTGTTTGTTTTTTTGACACAGGGTTTCATGGTGTGGCCCTGGCTGGTCTGGAACTTGCTATGTAGACCAGCTTGGCCTTGTTCTCATAGAGATCCTCCTTCCTCTGCCTCCTGAGTGTTGGGACCAAAGGGATGCTCCGCTACATCTGGGTTTATTTACTCATTTTTATTTTATGTATGTAAGTGTTCTTCCTGCATGTGTGTAAGTGCACCACCAGTGTGCAATGCTTGCAAAGGCCAAAAGAGAATGTTGGATCCCCTGGAACTGGACTTAATAGACAATTTTTTTAAATTTATTTATTTTTGTATGTGTATGAGTGTACTGTCTGCATGTAGGCTGGTGCACCTGTGTCGTGCAATGCCGTGGAGGTCTGAAGAGGGTGTCAGATTCCCCTGGGACTGGAGTTAAAGATGATTCTCAGCCGCCATGTGAGTGCTGGGGATCGAACCCCGGTCCTCTGTAAGAGAGCCATCGGCACTCTCAACCGCTAGGCCATCTCTCCAGCCCCAATAGACAATTGTTAGCTGCCATGTGAGTGCTGAGAACCCAACCTGCATACTCTGTAAAAGCAGCCAGTGCTTTTAAAAACTACTGAGCCATCTCTCCAGCCCCTCTCAGTGTTTTTTAAAATATCATGAAAGGGAGCCAGGTGTGGTGGTGCACACCTTTAATCCCAGCACTCAGAGGCAGAGGGAGGTGGATCTCTCTGAGTTCAAGGCCAGCCTGGTCTACATAGTAAGTTCCAGGCCAGCTGGGACTACAGGGAGACTCCGTCTCAAAAAGACAAAAACAAACAAACAAACAAAATATCATTAAAGAGATTTATTAGGTTGCACCTGTATCCAGAACTTAAGGGAAGAGAATGATATAACAGAGGAGATGCTGGTGTGGGAGTTCTGCTTGTCCTCCCGGCTTCTAGAGTAGTGTACAGTGTTGGTGCATGCCTTCAGGCCGACCAGGCAGAGTCTGTGTTGTTTATATACCATTTCATCCGAATCCCCACTCTAGGTGTAGAGTTTATTATTGTCCCATCTTACAGACAGAAGAACAGAGGCAGAGGACAGTAGGACAGTTACACAACTTCCTGCCATCACTCACTCCTAAGTGCTTTGACTCAGTGTCGCACCCCAGGACTGTCTCACTGTAGAGCCATAGCCCATCTCCCCACATAGCAGCAGACTGGGTCTCCTCAACAGCTACGTTCATCTCTGTTGCAGTTCATTGTGTTCAGTCAGCAAAGCCTGCAAGCTCTTAACCCACTTCCACTTATCCCAACACATAAGCATGGTTCTTATCCCAACACGTCCTGCCATGCACACGGGGCGTTAAATAGCTGTATCTAGAACGAATGTGAAAACATTATAACCAACTAAATTAGGGCCAGACTTTCTTCAAGAATTCTTGTGAACGAGTGTTTCATGGCGTCACTAGTTGGAGTGGTTGGACAGGGTGCAGAGAGTGTGTTATGAGAGCTGGGGGTAGCTTGGTAACATACTTTGTAATACATACATGAGGCCCTATGGTTGCTCCTAGGAACATATTGAAAAACACACACACACACCACACACACCCCACACCACACACACACACGAGTGCAGGTGATCACACTTTGGTTTCTGTAATAGACCTTGAATTTTTTAAATTGGAAGTCCTGCAGATCAAACCCAGGACCTCACACAAGCTAAGCAAGTGCTGTGTCCCTGAGTTACATCCCTACTCTCTCTAAGAACCATTAAGAGCAACTAACTTGCTGGGCGTGGTGGTGCACGCCTTTAATCCTAGCACTTGGGAAGCAGAGGCAGGCGGATCTTTGTGAGTTCAAAGCCATCCTGGTCTACAGAGTGAATTCCAGGACAGCTGGGGCTACAGGGAGACCCTGTCTGAAAAAAGACCCCCCCCCCAAAAAAAAAAAGGAACAACTAACTCAGCCAGGGTTGTGGTCGGGCGCACTCACCTTTACTCCCCGCACTTGAGAGGGCAAGGATGGCAGGGCAGGCAGATCTCCGTGAATTCAAGGCCCAGGCCTGGTCACCGACAGGCTCCAGGCCGGCTAGGACTCAAGGGAGACCCTGTCTCAAAAAAAGACCAAACAAAAACAAACAAATAAATAAATAAAAAGATCAACTAACTCAAGGTAGCCATGGTTTGAGGACTGTGTGGAATGGACAGTGTTTCTCTACTCGAAATCTGGGTGCTGGGGGTGGAATCCCTGTTTCTTCCTGGGTGGTTTCAGCTAGTTCTGTACCCAGCTGCAAAGACTGCAGTGAGGTTGCCACACACAGGTGGCCTTATCTCTGCATCACCACAAGATGGGAGTATTGTCAAACTTTGATTTTTGGATCAATAATCGCATGGGTGACAGGTGATGGAACCTCAGTGTCTCGGTGTTCTTGGACATTGGAATCTGAAAAGCAAACATCATTGTTTTCTTGTTGGGAATTTGGTTAATGGGAGGATTCCCAAGGGGAAAAGGTGTTAAAGCTGGAGTGCTGCACAAGTGGTCCACACCTGGAACCCCAGAGTTTAGGACATGGAGGCTGGAGGGGTCAGAAGTTCAGGGCCAGCCTAGTACATAGCTAGGCCAGCCTAGGCTGATTAGCCGCTGTCCTTTTTTATTAATTATTATTTTTTTCCTATGTAATGATGTGTACTGTCTTCATGTAGGTTGGTGCCACCTCATGTTGTGCAGTGCTGTGGAGTTCCGCAGAGGAAGGCGTCGGATTCCCCTGAATGGGAGTTAAAGACGGTTCTTCGCAGCCATGTGGGTGCTGGGACTGACCCGGTCCTCTGCAAGAGCAGCCGGTGCTCTTAATCCCTGAGCCCATCTCTCCAGCCCCAGTGTTTTTGATTTTACAACAATTTTCTCTTTACTTTTTGTTCTATGTGTATACGTGTATCCGGCCTAGAAAAAAAAAATTAAGAGAATAGCCTGCCTGTCTGTCAGTTGCACCCATGTCCCGTCATGGCCCTGGACCATGGAAGAGGGAGTTAGTTTTCCTGGAACTGGAATTTTGGACAACTGTTAGCCCCCATGTGGGGTATCAGGACCAAAAACCCATGGCCTCTTGTAAGATCTAGTCCAGTACTCTTAACTGCTGACCGTCTCTCTACCCACTTTGGTTGTTTGTTTTGTTTGTTGGTGGTATCTGCATTTACCAGAACTTCATTTCTACTACTGACTCACTCCCTCAAGCCCCGATTTGCACGAGTAGGGGAGAACAGAAAGGCTGGAAGGGAGAAAGAAACATGGGACTGGATATGAACCGTCTCGTGGGCGCGGGGGTTGGGCTCGGCGAGGCGGAAACCGTCCAGGCCTCTGCCCACAAGGACCTGACCCGCGAGGTTTTACTTATTTTATTTTATTTATTTGATTACTTATTTTTTATTTTGTTCTTTTTTCAGACAGGGTCTCCCTGTAGCCCTCAAGTGTCCTGGCCACGCACTCTGTAGACCTGGGTGGCTTGAACTCACAAAGATCCTGCCTGCCTCTGCCTCCCGCGTGCCTGGATTAAAAAGGGCTATGTGTCACCAAGCCGCTGAGATGTTTTATTTTAACCCCTGATTTAGTAAGAGGACCAAAGTGAGCTTTCGACTTGCCCCAGTGAAAGACTCTGCCCACGTTTTCCTGTCCAACTCACCAGAATCTGTCCTCATGCCCAGGTGTGGTGGTGCATACCATTAATCTTAGCACTTGGAGGATCAAGAAGTCAGCATGTCTCTGTTAATTTGAAGCTAGCTTGGGCTACATAGGGATCTGGATTTGATTCTCAGCACCTGGCTAACAACTGTCTATATCTCCAGCTCCAAGGATCTGGTGCATTCTTGTGACCTCAGAGGGCACTGCAGGGCATAGGTACAACCACGGCTTATCTAGGTTAACACACTCATAAAAAACACATATAAATAATAATTTTTGTTTGTTTGGTTTTGTTTTTTTTCTTTTGGTCTTTTTTTATCCCCAGCTGGCCTGGGAACTCACTCTGTAGGACTCAGGCTGCCTTGAACTCAACAGAGAGCCACCTGCTTGCCTCCTGTAGTGCTGAGAGCCACAGGTGGCACCACCATGCCCAGCTCTAAATAATTTTTTAAATAGTACCCACCTTTCATCCCAGCAAGCAGATATCTGTGAGAACGAAGTTAGGTCCTGGTCTAACATAGTAAATTCCAGGCCAATGGAGGTACAGAGGCGTCCGTGGTCCAAACAAAAGGAAAAACAGCAACACAGGGGTGGAGAAAGATTGGCCTAGCGGTTAAGAGTGCTCACCGGACTACTGCTCTTGGCAGAGGACCAGGGTTTGATTCCCCAGCACCCACATGGCGCGTGCTGCATTTGGAAAAACCGTCCGTAACTCCAATTCCAGGAGAACTCCAGTTCAGGGGACTCCAATGCCTCTTCTGACCTCCAAGGGCATTTGCACAACACACGGGTGCAACCAAACCTAAACATTGCAGACCGTACATTCATACACATAAACAAAAAAAAAAAACCCTCAGCTTTTTTTGATGGTGCTTTCTGCTTTCTATTCTTTAATGCGTTAAATGGATAAAAAAAAGTTTTCTGGTCAGGTGATATATTTAGTGTCAAGTAAAGACTTGAGCTCAGGGAGCCATTTACAAATAACACAAGCTAATCATTCTACAAGCAGGGCGTGGTGGTGCAAACCTATAAATCTCAGCACTTTGGAGGCAGAGTGCTGGGGACGGTGGATTCTGTGCCTTCAAGGGCCAGCCTTCGTCTACCAAAGTGTGCTCCAGGAAAGCCTGAGACTAGATGGGAGACCCTGTCTCAAAAAGATCCAAAAAAAAAAGGGGGGGGGCTCTCCGGTGCTGGGGAGATGGCTCAGCAGTTGAGAGCAGCTGGATGCTCTTGCACGGGATCCGGGTTCAATTCCCACCACCCACATGGCGGCTGAGGAACCGTCTTTAACTCAAGTTCCAGCGGAATCCCGCCGGCCCTCTTCTGACCTTTCCACGCACTGCATTGACAGGGGTGCACAAACCTAATGCAGAAAGTACATTCCATGACATAAAAAATAATAAATAAATACGCCGGGCGTGGTGGCGCAAGTCCTTTAATCCTCGCACTTGGGAGGCAGAGGGCAGGCGGATCTTTGTGAGTTCAAAGGCTACAGCATGGTCTTACAGAGTGAGTTCCAGGACAGCTGGGACTACAGGGAGACCCTGTCTCAAAAAGACCAAAAAAAAAAGAAAAATTTTTAAAAATGTTAAAAAGCTAACATTCTATGTATCATTTGATATTTTAAAGGTTTATTATTATTATTATTATTATTATTATTATTTATTTATTTGAGACAGGCTCTCCCTGTAGCCCCAGCTGGCCTGGTCACTATGTAGACCAGGCTGGCCTTGAACTCACAGAGATCCACCTGCCTCTGCCTCCCAAGTGCTGAGATTAAAGGCATGCACCACCATGCCTGGCAGCATATAACTTTTGATGCTAATAAATTGCTCTGTTGAATCTGTGTATCTGGAGTCTCAATAGCTTTTTTTTGTTTTTAATTAAGACATTAGATGAAGATACCCATCAACAAATTGCAAGGGAAATGAACCTGTCTGAAACGGCATTCATTCGAAAACTGCAGCCAACAGACAACTTCACACAAAGTAAATATACATTTAAAGTTTTCTTTAAAGATAATATATTTTGTTTCAGGTGTAAGAGTGTGTCACATGTATGTATATATGGATCATGTGTGTGCCTGATACCCACAGAGGCCAGAGGAGGGCATTGGATTTCCTGGAATTGGAGTAATGAATGGTTGTGAGCCCACGTGTGGGTGCTGGGAGCCGAACTCAGGTTCTCTGCAAGAGCAGCCAATGCTCTTAACCACTGAGCCATCTCTCCAAGCTCCCAAGTTTTTTTCCCCTACTTTATTTATTTATTTATTTATTTATTTACTTATTATTTATGCACGTGCACATGTGCATGTGCGTGTGCGTGTGCGTGTGTGTGTGTGTGTGTGTGTGTATCAGTGTATAAGGATATGCCACAACACACGTAGAGGTCAGAGGATATCTTGTAGGAGTTGGGTCTCTCTTTATACTGTGTGGGGCCTGAAGATAGAACTCAGCAGCTTCTTGTCAGGTACTGGAGGCAAGCACATTTACCCAATGAACTATCTTGCCAGCCCCAAATATACATAAAAAACCATTCTTGAACAGCACCAGAATGAACTTGTTAGGAGGAGGTGATGTTCAAGAGAAATTCATATTTACTATCTGCAGATAGTACAGTTGGTTTTAAGTTTGTCTGGGGCATATATATTGAGGTAAAGTCTAATTTTGCAGTGTTAAAGTTTATTGTTCAGATTTCATGTCCCCAGATTCAAATATTGGGAAGTTCATTCCCAGGACCACAGTGAGAGGTAGACACTAACAAGAAGAAGAGGTTAATGTCATTATTGTAGGGGCGGGTTTGGTGTCTAGGGAGTGGGCATCGTAGGTCCTCTTGCTCTCTTGTGAGTCCACCTCCTGCAAGATAGTGCAGTATGAAGGCCCTCACTGAGGATGAGCCCTTGACCTTGAAATTCCAAGCCCTAGAAGTGTAAGAATTTTTTTTTTCTAAATAGTTACCCAATGTATGGAACTTCATTATAGTAATCTAAGATGGACTGAGAAGGAGTGGGCTGATACAAGGGTTTCTGGTCCAGCCTGGCAGCGGGGAGCCTGAGGATGCTGGTCTAGCCTGGGCTCATCTCTTCATGGCAGACTTTGCTGATCATCACACTACTGAGAGATTTAGGACAGAAGATGCTGAAGTGCTGGCAGCCTGCCGCTCGGCCCTGACCTTTCTTGTCTCTCTCTGGCTTTTCTCCTCTGAAGGTTCCCGATTTGGACTAAGGTGGTTCACACCAGTGACTGAATTCCCGCTGTGTGGCCACGCCACCCTGGCTTCTGCAGCCGTGCTGTTTCACAAAATGAGTAATGTGGAATTTGTGTACTATGTTTATTTGTATTTGTTTGTTTGGGGATATGGTATTGTTTGGCCCAGGCTGGCCTTGAGCTCTCTGGAGATGATGATGGCTTTGAAATCCTGGATCCTCTGCCTCTACCTCCCAAGTACAAGGGTTAGAGGCGTGCACCATCATACCTGACTCAGTACTATGAACTTATCTTTAAATTTTATTTGTTTGCATGTATATATGTGTGGGTAGTGTGTATGCACAGTATGGTGTGTTTGCGTGTGGAGGCCATGGCTAGATTTGGGTGTCTTGTACCATAGCTCACCACTCTCTATTTTTTTATTTGATCTTCGTTTGTGTCTATGCACCTGTGCTGAACAGAGGCCAGGGGAGGACACTGAGCACCTTGTTCTATCACTCTCTGCCTTGGTCTCTTGAGATGGAGTATCTTACTGAATCAGGGTGAGGCTGGCGGTCAGCAGCCCATGGAATCCTCCTGTCTCTGTCTCCCAAATCCCTGCAGTTACAGGCATGCATGGCTACACCCAGATTTTAAATTTTATTATTTTTATTTTCTGTGTACAAGTGTGTTTCTTGCACCTGTGTTATGCAATGCTCACTGGGGAAGAAGGCATCAGATTCCCCTGGAACTGGAGTTAGGGACGGTTGTTAGCTGTCATATGGGTGCTGGGAATTGAACCTGGGTCCTCTTCGAGAACAGTGGCGCTCTTAACTGCTGAGCCATCTCTTGAGCTCCACATCCAGCTTTTTATGCCTGTGTCTGGTGGCAGGTAAAGCCAAGAACTCTGCCACGTAACCCGGATAAAACTTCCCTTGCTGTGATAAACTACCTGGCAGCGGCAGCTTAATGGATTCTTTTAGCTTACAGTTCAGAGAACGCCATTCATCGCAGTGGGGAAGGTGAGGCTGGGTGGTGCAGTTATGGCTGCATGAGCTTGCACTAGTACCATGAGGAGCAGACGGGAAGCAATGAGCTAGGGCAGAAGCTGGTCAAGCTCCGCCCCTCCAAGGCCTGTGGCCTGTTGTAAGGATGAGTGTCAGTGTCCAGCTGCTGCTCAGGCCGCGTGCTGCAGCCCTTCCCTTCCCAGATGCTGCGGGCACTGACGGAGACTCTGTCTGTGGGTGTCTAGCCAACAGGCTTCCGGGTGCCCAGGTGCCTCCCCTGGGGACTGAGTTTACACCCGAAGCATACATCCTGTCCTCACCTCCTTCTCTGGGAACCAGAGAGCTGGTTACAGCTTATGTTGTGAAACCACCCCATCCTCAGAGAGGCATGAGACACCCCCCCCTTCTGCCACATGGGCCCTGATTCTTCTCTTCACAGCCCTGTGTCTTGCTATCTTGTCTCTCTCTGGTGCTGGGGCCTGAACTCTTCAGAGCATCACATGCTGCTGTCATGTGTCTGAGCATCCATGATGCCAACAGCCCATTTATAAACTCCTTACTCTGAGCCATCTGTCTCAGTTTCCCTCTTGAAATATCCATCTGAACTGCCGGGCGTAGTGGCGCACGCCTTTAATCCTAGCACTTGGGAGGCAGAGGCAGGCGGATCTTTGTGAGTTCAAGGCCAGCCTGGTCTACAGAGTGAGTTCCAGGACAGCTGGGGCTACAGGGAGACCCTGTCTTGAAAAGACCAAAAAAAAAAAAAAGAAATATCCATCTGAGATCTTTCACCTGTGACCCACCATGCCTCCCTCTGACAGTAGTTCGGGATCAAGCATGGAGGATATTTCACGTTTAGATCACAGCATCCAGTGTACACCGCAGCATCCAGTGTAGACCACAGCCTCCAGTGTAGATCACAGCATCCAGTGTAGATCACAGCATCCAGTGTAGATCACAGCATCCAGTGTACACCACAGCCTCCAGTGTACACCACAGCCTCCAGTGTACACCACAGCCTCCAGTGTACACCACAGCCTCCAGTGTAGATCACAGCATCCAGTGTAGATCACAGCATCCAGTGTACATCATGAGATGATTTTGCTTTCGTGGCTAGAAAATAAGGGTGAAGGCAAGTTCGGCTGATGAAACAGGCCTGGAATCCTAGCTACTTGGCTCAGACAGGAGGATTACAGTTTTGAAGCCTTCCTGGGACAGAGAGTGAGTTTCAGGTCAAGCAACTTATTGTGACATTGTTTCAAAAATAAAAGAGTGAAAGGAGAGGGGATATAGGTAGTGGTGGTCACTGCATGTGCGAGCTGCTAGGTTCAGTCCACACCCACACCACAACAACAAAACGACGACCCAGAAAGCATGTAACCAAGTTTATTCTGCTATTTTGGATTTCGGTTTCCAGAGAACACAAACAGCACTCTAAGCTTTGTCACCATGAGCGGAGAGCTAAGGGCCCGAAGAGCAGAGGACGGCTTCGTCTTGGACTTCCCTCTCTACCCAGCCCTCCCCCAGGTCAGCTCTTGCTCACTGTCTCCACAGCTGTTCAGGCCCAGCTCACCTGGTCCACGGTGACTTTGTCTTTTTTCCCTTCTAGGCCGTCCATGAAGTAGAAGACTTGATAAAGGTGGGTGTGCTGCGTGACTGGTCATTTGGTATTGTTTGAATACAAAGATTTGGTATAATGTGATTCCATTAAAAAGGCCTTCGCTGGGCATGGTGGTGCACGTTTTCAATCCCAACACTAAAGGAAGATGCTGTCTTAAAAAAGACTGAAAAAGAAAAGGTCTCCATGCAATGTGGGTGTTGCAGTTGAAGCTCAGGGGAGCTCAGGCTGGATTTTGACATTGTATCTATTTGGTGAGAACATTGACCATTTTTTTCCTTAACACGTGGTTTTTTTGAGATGTTCTCATTGCATAGCCCAGGCTGGTCTTGAACTTGGCAGTCCTCTTGCCCAATTCTTCTGTGTTCCAGGATTACAGGTGTGTGTACCACACTAGCTCTCCTGACTGTGGAGTCAGGGGATGTGCACAGACAGAGTTTGGGGCAGATGGAAAGAAAGGTCTGCAGGAGGGACTGAGGCAGGAGGGAGTGAGGGAACTAGACGAGCGTCTTCAGGGCCGCTTGGACAGCGAGGGGGTGAAATCTCCCCATTCCACCTGGAAGGAGGCAACAGACCCGCAGTGTGGGCATCTAAGTTCAGGGACGAGAGCTGGGGATTTGGAGTAGGAAATCCATGCAGACAGGAGGAGGAAAAGAACGGAACGAGCTGCACTTGTCAGTGTCCCAATTTCTGTGGTGGAGGACAGGGGTGAGGCAGGAGGGACCAAGTGTGGGAACGTCGCGGAGAGGACAGGACCCTCAGCCCCTCCCTGGGACCTTCGGGAGCAGGGGCCATCACTGCCTTCGTTACATAAAGAAGATGGCTTCAGAGTCTCGAGCTGCCGTGGGCTAAGTTTTACCTGCACTCTCATTTTATTCTTGATTCCACCCAGTGAGGAAGTAACTGCAGTTGTCCCAAAGATTTGTAAGACCAGAGTTGCCCAGGCTGGCGCAGCCTTTGAGTGGACAGAAGGAAGGGCCTGAACCAGAGCAGGGCTGTCCTGAAAAATCAGTGTTCTGGGACTCTGTTGAGAAATTCCCACAGACAGCCCAGAACTCACCAGCCTGGCCTCCGTCTCAGAGACATGGCCTGGAACTCACCAGCCTGGCCTCCGTCTCAGAGACATGGCCTGGATCTCACCAGCCTGGGTCCGTCTCAGAGACATGGCCTGGA
>VZQC01011025.1:545030-558925 GCA_009823505.1 Rhizomys pruinosus | reverse complement strand
TTTTTTTTTTTTTTTGGTCTTTTTGATTCAGGGTCTTCCTGTAGCCTCAGCTGTCCTGGAGCTCACTCTGTAGACCAGGAGGGCCTTGAACTCATAGAGATCCACCTGCCTCTGCCTCCCGAGTGCTGGGATTAAAGGCGTGCGCCACCACGCCCGGCTTTCATTATCTATTTTCTAAGCTCTCACTGCACATTCCCTGCCCCCCATAATGCACCTAATTTGAATCATATATACAACCAATAATGCACTGCATAAGATGGTGATTCTCCTGAAAGTTCACTTTGAGGACAGAATTTGCCTTATTGCACATGCTCCCCAAATCAGTGTAAGCTAGATCAGCTCATTGTCCAGAGTGTGGTTCCTAGATTGTGTTTGAAGTGCAGAGTGTGGTGGGGGTGTAGCTTGCTTCCATCCTTTAAGGCAGGTACTCAAGAAGCTCTAAGGAGGAGGAGGGTCCTAGGCTGCTAACAGTTGCCTTGTTCAGAGAGGACTGTGTACAGCTGGGCCAGTTATGTTTCTGTTGCTGTGGTCAAATACCACGACCAAAGGCAGTTTACAGTAGAGAGTACTTTGGTTCCTGAGGGAGACAGAGTCCATTATGGCGGTGGGGGAATCTCATGTCCAAACCTAAACCCGAAGCAATGTGAGCAGATTGGAAGTGGGCTGGGGCTGTCAGAGCCTGCTCCCTAGTGACCTAATAGTCCCATAGTCCTCCAGCAAGGCTCCACCTCCCAGAGAGTCCATGACCTCCCAAACTGCACTGTCAGCTGCCCATGAAATGTTCCAGTTGAGCCGATGGGACATTTCTCATCCAAACCACCACAGTCAGGACATGTGGGGTCCTAGGTTGCTGTATAGATTGATCAGAAGGCCTCCATTTTCCCACCAAGTTTTGACAATGAATGATGGAGACCTGAACTGAAGCCTGAAGTCTCGCCTGGCATGGCAGTGCACACCTGTCACCCCAGCACTTGGGAGGTTGGGGAGGAGGAAAAGATGCTCAAGACCAGCCTCAGCTACCTAGAGTTCCAAGCCAGCCGAGGCTACCTCGAACCATGTCGCAAAACAAACAGAAACAAAAATAAAATCTACAGTCTAGTTCAGCTTTCAGAAACAGTAAGGTATGTTCGGTGCATAGTTCCATATTCTGCTGTGACCATGACATCAGGATGGGATCATCTGAGTTTAAACTGAGTGACTGGCTGGGATTGTTCACACATTGTTAGGAATGTCACTTCTGTTTAAACTGAATGACTGGCTGGGATTGTTCACACATTGTTAGGAATGTCACTTCTGTTTAAACTGAGTGACTGGCTGGGATTGTTCACACATTGTTAGGAATGTCACTTCTGTTTAAACTGAATGACTGGCTGGGATTGTTCACACAGTGCCTCCCTTCCTTGCAGGATCTGCTCACACTATCCTGGGTCCCTACTGGTCTGAGCAGCTGGGGAAGAAGGACATGCGAGGTAGGACAGCTTCTTCCACTTCCTTCCCCCCTTCTCCTTCACACCTGTTGTTGAACTCAAGCCTTGCAAATGCCAGGCAAATGCTCTCCCATGGAGACATAGCCTATCCTATGCTTTTACACAGAGCCTTGATATGTAGCCCAGGCTGTCCTCACAGATGTGCACTACCATGCCCATTATTCCTTCTTGTTTGCGTAAGCTTGTACATAATTATTAATTATTATTATTATTGTTTAGTCTTTTTTTGAGACAGGGTTTCCCTGTAGCCTGAGCTGGCCTGGAACTTGCTGTGTAGACCAGGCTGGCCCCAGCCTCACAGAGATTCGCCTACCTCTGCCTCCTAGATGCAGGAATTAAAGGCATATGCCACCACACCCAGCAACTTTAAATTTTGAACATTTTATTTGTTATTGTCTATGTACGGTGTTGGGCGTGTGCCAGGTGATATGATGTGCGCGTGAGGTCAGAGAGCAACTTGTGGAATTGGTTCTCTTCCACTCTTGTGATCAAGCTCAGGTCATCAGGCCTTTATGCCAAGTGCTTTACCCACCAAGCCAGCTCCCTGGCCTCCCCAATGAATCACTTTTGAACCAAGTCCTCTAGCAACTACTGTTTTACTCAGATGCAGGGAAAAGGGGCAGCAGGGGGTCTGACCCCTAAGGACGGGGTCTGACTAGGTAGAAGAGTTAAATCTCAATTTTGGAAAAACAGGTGTCAATTCTCTGTCCTGGGTGAGTCCAGTGACTCTCCTAAGCACAGTGCTCCTGGAAGGCTAAGGCTGAGCCTCTTCTGTGGGCCTGGCCTATGTGGCTGCTTTAAGATGCCCTGAGTTAACAAATTCCCTCTGTCCTGTTTGGAGCTAAGGAAGTCAAGCCTTCTCAGGAAGGTTGGGACGGCCTCTCTTCGTCTTCTTAGACTTCTGGTCCAGGGCTCTGTCTCCTCCATGATGTCCTTGCCCGCTCCTAGGGGAAGCCATGGGGGGTTGGGGGAGATGCAGCTGGGGCAGGACAGGAAGCTGCAGAAGATGCCCAGGAAGGAAAGAGGCATGCTGTGTGTGCAGGTCAGTTGTGCGGCCTAGGTCTGCGGGGGAAGGGGGCGGAGGTGGCTGGCGCCATGGACACAGGAAGGAATCTATTCTTTTTTTTATTTTTTTATTTATTTTCATATGTATGAGTGTACTGTCTGCATGTAGGTTGGTGCACCCGTGTCGTGCAGTGCCGTGGAGGTCAGAAGAGGGTGTTGGATTCCGTTGGCACTGGAGTTAAAGACGGTTCTCAGCTGCCATGTGGGTGCTGGGGATTGAACACGGGTCCTCTGCAAAGAGCAGTCGGCGCTCTTAACTGCTAAGCTATCTCTCCAGCCCCAGGAATCTATTCTTGAAACTGGAGGGGAGGATTCCTGGTGTATGTACTAAAAGGTGCTTCGCCGTGCTGCTGATTACAGATGGGGTGGTGCTCTTACTGGCTCTGTGTGTGTTTTCTTCAGCTTTTCAGTGTTCCCGCCGAGGAGGACAACTGGACATTTCCCTGAGACCTGATGGCAGAGTTGACCTCAAGGGCGGTGTTACTGTCGTTCTGGAAGGCACGCTGACAGCCTAGAGATGCTTGTGCTGGGAAGTCCTGATCTTTAAAGACAGTGTTTTCTGCATCCATGTGAGGGGGCCCGCCTTCAGCAAGCTCACAAAGCAGTTCACTTTGTCTTCTTGTTAAAAATAGAAAAGAGCCGGGCGTGGTGGCGCACGCCTTTAATCCTAGTACTTGGGAGGCAGAGACAGGCGGATCTTTGTGAGTTCAAGGCCAGCCTGGTCTACAAGGTGAGTTCCAGGACAGCTGGGGCTACAGGGAGACCCTGTCTCGAAAAGACAAAAAAAAATAGAAAAGAAAGACATTTT
The DNA here is from genome assembly GCA_009823505.1 of Rhizomys pruinosus. Classification (NCBI taxonomy): domain Eukaryota; kingdom Metazoa; phylum Chordata; class Mammalia; order Rodentia; family Spalacidae; genus Rhizomys; species Rhizomys pruinosus. The sequence goes on along the minus strand of VZQC01011025.1, from coordinate 555,565 downwards.
GAAGGAAATGTGATAGTGCTTCAGGCTGGGTGGGGTTGGGCTTTACCCAGGAGCTCATCCGGAAGTCAGGAGCTGGTAGCAGAGAACCATGTCACTTCTTTTTTTTATGACTAACAATCAAGTAAGAAATCCATTGATAAGGAGTAAGTTAATGCATATAAATTTAGGTGTGAGTGTACTATAGAATACCTCAAAATGACTTAAAAGACTCAGTGGAGGGGTAGGAGAGATGGCTCAGCAGTTAAGAACACTGTCTGCTCTTGCAGAGGACCTGGGTTTTATTCCTAGCACCTACATGGTGGCTAAGAACCGTCGTTAGTGCCAGGCAGAGGGAGGTGGATCTCTGTGAGTTCAAGGCCAGCATGGTCTACACAGTGAGTTCCAGGCCAGCCTGGGCTACAGGGAGACTTTGTCTGTCTGAAAAACATAAAAAAAATGATTCAATATAGTTCCCTGGGCCACAACCATGGGGATAGAAAAGCTGTCGGGGGCAGGGAGACTGGTCGTAATTTTAATTAGATAAAAACGAATCTTTTGTGTTCTGTAGTCATGTATAATAGTAAGTATAAATCAGGACAAATCTCAGGAAATTGAAACAAGGTGACCTGTGTAGATTAGTTCTTCAGATGGTAAAAATGAAACACTAAAGTCACGTGATCTGCTAATCTTTTTCTTACATGTGGCCTGAAGAGTACTAATGTCAAAGAGCTTCTTCTCTTGTTTTAATAAAATGAGTTTGAATGGAACGTTAAGTTTGGTGAAATCTGTAATATTGAATACCTTTTGCTGACTTTGGGTTAGGATATCTTCAAGTTGCGATCCTGGTGTGATGGCGCATGCCTGAAGCCCCAGCACCTAGGAGGTAGAGATGGGAGGATGAGGAGTTGAAGGGCAGCTTGAGAACAGAGCAAATTCTCAGCTAGCCTGGGCTACATGAGACCCTGTCTCAGAAAACAAAACCAGTTGAACAAAAGGAGTGTTTATGTTAAAGCTGATTTCATTGAGGGCCATCTCAGCCATTTCCAAAACTCCATGCTCGCCTGACTTGGTGTAAGCGCAGTGCTCGTGAGGTGGAAGCAGGAGAATTGAGAGTCACAGGACAGCCTGGGATGCTCAGCCAAAGTGTCTCAGAAAACCAAAAAACACAAATAAATAAATCCATCAATCAGAACTCCGTGTGGTCTCTCCAATGTTCACATTAGTTGGTTTTCGATCTTCATTTATTTGTATGAAAGCATTAAAGAATGAATTTGTTAAAGTCTCCAAGGATTGACAATCAAGTAACTCACCAGCTTCAGAGCCCCAGTGTGTCTCACCCATCATCACAATGCAGTTGTGGACCCTGTGCGACACAGAAGAAGAGTCCTGAAGAGTTTCTACAAAGTGTGATGCTCCCCCAGCCTGGGGACAAACTCTACGGGAAACTCTCTATACAGGGTGGAGGCACTTTTTTTTTTTTCCCGTTTTGAGATGGGGTCTCCTTGTAGTCCTAGATGGCCTGGAGCTCACTATATAGACCAGGCTGACCTTGAACTCAGAGATCTGCCTGTTTCTGCCTCCCAAGTGCTGGGATTAAATGCATGGGTCACCATGCCTGGCCTGAGGCACTCTCTTATAATCCCAGAATTTGGGAGGCTGAGGGGTTCAAGATCATTCTCAGTCACACACTGAACTTAAGGCCAGCCTGGTCTAGAGCAGACCTTGTCTTGAAAGACAAACGGGGACTGGAGAGATGGCCTAGGGGTTAAGAGCACCGACTGCTCTTACAGAGGACCTGGGTTCGATCCCCAGCACCCACATGGCGGCTGAAAACCGTCTGAAACTCCAATTCCAGGAGAACTCCAGTTCCAGGGGAATCCGACACCCTCTTCTGACCTCCGCGGCATTGCATGACACGGGTGCACAGACTTGCATGCAGACAGTACATTCATACACTACAAACGGAAGGTCAGACCTGGTGACACATTCTTTAATCCTAGCATCAGAAGGCAAGAGGCAGGAAAGATCTCAGAAGATTGAAGCCCAGCCTGGTCTATGGTAGTGAAGTTTCTAGGCCTCGGCTGGCTAAATAGGAGACCTGTCTCAAAAAAGACCAAACCGATGGACATGGTAGTGCATGCTTTGATCCCCAGCACTTTGGGAGGCAGAGAGGCAGGTTGGATCTCTGTGAGTTTCAATGGTCTAAGGTCAGCCTGGTCCCTACAGAGAGAGTTCCAGGTAAGCTGGGCCTATAGGGAGACCCTGTCCTCAAAAAATACAAAACAACAACAACAACAACAGACAAAAGGACAACTCAAAATCAACAGAATCTGCATGTTATATTCTTGTCTGTTGTCAGTTTGTGTCTCTGGTGGTCAATCTGCTTCTTGGGAAGATTTAATACTCTTTCATTGTTTTCCTGGATACTTGATCTTTTTCTTACAACTTTATGTTGGTCAACCTTATTTGTGATAAATAACTTGGGAGAGGAATGATATTCATCAGTTTACCATCAGATTCTAGTATGAGCCCAAGATTTAGAAAATATAGTGATTTTTTTGCATTTTATTTATTTATTTTAAACCTTTTAAAAAGTTTTATTTATATTTTAATTAAAAAATTTTAAAATTTAAATTTAATTTAAATTTAAATTTTATTTTATTTTATGTGTATAAATGCTATGCCTTCATGTGTGTAAGCCCACAGAAGACAGAAGAGGGTATCAGATTCCCTGGCATTGGAGTGATGGATACTGTTAGCTGCTATGTGAGTTCTGGAATTTGAATCCAGGTCTTCTGCAAGAACAGCCAGTACTCTTAACCACTCAGCCATCTCTCCTTCCCCTTTATTAGTATTTTAAAATTTTATTTATTTAGGCCAGGCTTGGTAGCACACACCTGTATTCCCAGAACTCGGGAGGCAGAGGCAGGTGGATCTCTATAAGTTCAAGGCCACCCTGGTCTACAGAGCAAGCTCCAGGCCAGCTGGGGACTAAAGGGAAGACCCTGTCTAAAAAAAAAAAGATCCAAAATATTATTTATTTATTATTTATTTATTTATTTATTGTGTGTGCTATGATGCACGTGTACAGGTTGAGAACAAGTCACGGGGTCAGTTCTCTCCTTTCGCCATGGAGAACTCAGTGGCTGAGCTGCTCTTGCAGAGGACCCTGGTTCAGTTCCCAGTAGTCATATGGCAGCTAACAACTGTCCTTAAATCCAGTTCCAGAGAGCGTGTGACACCCAAGGTTCAATACAGACTACTGAGAGACAACAGAAAACTGTGCAATTTAAATCAACAGAGTTTTTTTTTTTAAAGAGTGTGTGTGAATATCTATTACCTAAAGGTATATGTATAAGAAAATTTCAAATAATTATATTAAAAAAAAAAAAAAAAAAAAAAAGCCAGGTGGTGCATGCCTTTAATTCCCTAGCAACTTGGGAGGCAGAGGCAGCGATCTTTGGTGAATTCAAGGCCGCCTGGTCTACAGAGTGTGTTCCAACAGGCTGGAGCTACAGGGGAGACCCTGTTCTCGAAAGACCAAAAAAAAAAAAAAAAAAAAAAAGTATACTATACTGTCAATAATGGCGATGCTACTGCAGGAAACAGGGGTTGGCAGATGGTACCCCCACGACAAGACTTCCCATTTCTCCCAAGTTTCTCAACTTATGATGTATGCTCAGTGTACTGTGTCCTAAGTGGTTCAGTAGATATTTATTGTGTATAGGGTACTTCTAACAGCTGAGCTCATAACAATGAAGTCAAAATAAGAGGGGGTCTCCGGGCTGTTTCCAGTGTGGTGAAAACCCGAGATCTCTTTTTTACCCATCATAGTAATGATGGAACCTGTTCATACGCTGAGTACGTTTGTAAACTTTTGTTTTGTTTTCAGACATGGTCTCCTGTAGCCCAGGCTGGCCTTGAACTCCTTATGTAGCCTAGGATGACCTTAAACTTCTGATCCTCCTGCCTCCACCTGCTAAGTGCTGGGACTGTGGCACATGTCACACATCATCTGTTTTTCATTTAGCCAGTGTTTAAAATGAATTCAAAATGTAGAGGCTGAAAGAATGGAAACATCATAAACCTTTAGAGGCAATTATGTGAGGATAATTGTTTGACTTTGTACTGGGAACTATTATCTGTATCTACCAAGTAAAACATTAACTTCCTGTCTTTTGCAACAAGAGCAGCCACAGGGCACTTGGAGTTGGACAGAAACAGCCGGAAAGGAAGATGAAGCTCCCGACGTTCATAGTTCAGCGGGGACCCGGCTGCAGTCTGCCTCCTGGACGGTGTGAGCTCTGGGCTCTCAGGTGCTGTGCCTGAAGTTTTAGTTTCCTGTAGGGCCAGTGGCTTCTTTAAAGAAGTGAGACTGGGGGCTGGAGAGATGGCCTAGCAGTTAAGAGCACCGACTGCTCTTGCAGAGGACCCAGGTTCGATCCCCAGCACCCACATGGCGGCTGAGAACCATGTTTAACTCCAGTTCCAGGGGAATCCGATGCCCTCTTCTGACCTCCAAGGCATTGCACGACACGGGTGCACAAACCTATATGCAGACAGTACATTCATACACATACGAAAATAAATAAAATAAAATAAAAAGTGAGACTGGACCCCGAGAGATGTCTCAGTGGTTAAGAGCACTGGTTGGTCTTCCAGAAGACCTGGGTTCAAATCCCAGCACCCACATAGTGGCTAACAACTGTCCAGTCTATAATTCCAGTTTCAGGGGACCCATAGCCCTCTTCTGACCTCTATGGACATTGCACAACACAGGTGCATTTACACACATGCAGGCAATACATTCATACACATAACATAAAAATAATAAAGTGAGACTTGGTTTGGCAATTTGGCTTGAATTCTTTTTAAACATTTTATTTATTTATTTATTTATTTATTTATTTATTTATTTATTTATTTGAGACAGGGTTTCCCTTTAGTCCCAGCTGGCCTGGAGCTCGCTACGTAGAACAGGCTGGCTTTGGACTCACAGAGATCCGCCTGCCTCTGCCTCCCAAGTGCTGGGATTAAAGGCATGCACCACCAGGCCCAGCTATAAATGTAATTTTTCAACTAAAAAATGAATAAATAGCTTTTGATTAGGATAACTATTAGTGGAATAGTTAAATGGCCTTTGAACTTATAAGTGAAGGCTGTAATGCTTCCTGGCTGGTAGAAAGCAGGTAGGCACCTTATTGTGATACTTTCTGTTGTTAACCTGACAGGTTCTAGACTCACCACGGACCAGTTTCTGAGGAGTTTCTTTAGGTCAGGCTAATTGAGTTGCAAAGAGAGACAAAGACCCCCCCAGTCTGAGCACTGGAGTCCCTGACCAAATGAAACGGAGAAAGCTGGCCCAGGTGCAGGTGTTAGCCACGGAATTCCAGGACTGTGTACAAAGTCTAAGGAGGTGGCCGGCACCTGGAGCTACAGCACTCCTACGGTGACGCGGGTGGTGGAGAGAGGAGAATCCTTTAGAAGCGGCGGACCATGCAGCAACGGAAGCATGGATGGCCAGCCCTCCACAGGGTGGAAGGAAAGAACTGACTCCTGGAAGTGTCCTCTGACCTTCACTTGAGTATGTGTATACACACATGTACACACACACACACACACACACACACACACACACAGTAAATTACTTAAAAAAAAAAAAACAACCTCTCCTTAATAAAGGGAGATGGGCCAGGCATAGTGGTACACACCTTTAATCCCGCACTCAGGAGGCAGAGGCAGGCGGATCTCTGTGAGTTCAAGGCCAGCCTAGGCTACAGAGTGAGCTCCAGGCCAGTCGGTACTAAAGGGAGACCCTGTCCCAAAAATACACACACAAAAAAAGTAAAAATAAATAAATAAATAAATAAATAAATAAAGGGAGGGCTGGAGAGATGGCTCAGTGGTTGAGAGCGCCAACTGCTCTTGCAGAGGACCTAGGTTCGATCCCCAGCACCCACATGGCGGCTGAGAACCATCTGTAACTCCAGTTCCAGGGGAATCCGATGCCCTCTTCTGACATCCGAGGCAGTCATTGCACAACACAAGTGCACAAACCTACATGCATACAGTACACTCATACACATAAAAAATAAATGAAATTTAAAAATTAAAAAAAAAAAAAGGGAGATGGGGTTAGACAGAGGACTCAGTGTTTAGGAGCATTGGTTGATCTTCCAGAGGATCATGTGTTCCCAGCCCCCACATGGTGAAAATCATCATAACTCCAGTTCCGGGGCATCTGTTGCCCTCTCCTGGCCTCAATTGGCATTACACACACTGGTGCACTTACATTCAGGCAAAGCACTCATATACATTAAACAACAAAAAAAATTGTTTCTTAAAAATGTGTATGTGTGTGTGTGTGTGTGTGTGTGTGTGTGTGTGTGTGCACAAGTACTCCTGTCTTGGCTTCCTGCCTCTGCTCCGGTTGTGTGACCATCCCATCATGATGTACTGTCCTCTCACACTGCAGCCTTTCCTCAAGTTGCTTTTTGTCAGTTATTTTGTGACAGCAATGAGAAAAACAACAGTGACACTTTCTCTTCTGCTCAGGACAGTGAGTAGAGATTGTCCAAGAACCATTTGTGGAAGGTGGTACACAGCAGGTGGTCTTAGAGAGTCACAGCAGGGCCTGGGTGGTGGTACACTCCTTTAATCCCAGCACTTGGGAGGCAGAAGCAGGTGGATTAGTATGAGTTCCAGGTTAGCTTGGTCTACATAGTGAATTCCAGGCCAGCCAGGGTTCCATACCGAGACCCCATCTTTAAAAAACTTGCGGGGCTGGAGAGATGGCCTAGCGGTTGGGAGCACCGACCGCTCTTGCAGAGGACCCGGGTTTGATCCCCAGCACCCACATGGTGGCCGAGAGCCGTCTGAAACTCCAATTCCAAGAGAACTCCAGTTCCAGGGGAGTTCGACACCCTCTTCTGACCTCCGCGGCGTTGCACGTCACGGGTGCACAGACTTGCATGCAGACAATACATACACATACGGAAATAAATAAAATTAAAATAAATAAATAAAAAACTTGCAAGTTGGGGGGTGCTGGATAGATGGCCTAGTGGTTAAGAGCGCCAACTGCTTTTGCAGAAGACCCCGGTTCGATCCCCAGCACCCACATGGCGACTGAGAACCATCTTTAACTCCAGTTCCAGGGGAATCCAACACCCTCTTCTGACCTCCACAGCAATGCACAACATGGGTGCACAAACCTGCATGCAGACAGTACATTCATACACATATGAAAATAAATAAATAACAAACAAACAAAAAACCCAAAAGGCAAACTTTAAAAATAAAACAAACAAACAAACAAAAAAACTCGCAAGTTGGGCAGAGTGTTCGCTGGGGCCTGTAGGGCTGTGAATTTAGACCTGCAATCCTCAGACTTTTAAGGATTCCTGTGCAGCGCTGCATCTCAGGTCAGGTTCTGCCAGCTCGCTGCAGTGGGACCCAGGCAGTGGTTCTTACAGCTCCTACATGATTCCAGCGTGCAGAGCAGACAGATATGCTGACGTTTCACAGAGAGTTGTGAGTGCTGCTGACTGGGCCCCTGTGCAGTTCTTTCCTTCCTCCTCTGGAAGCACTGCACGAGGAGACTGCATCTTGTCTCACTGTGTGCTCATCACGCTGCCTTGCAGCGTATTTTACTGCCACCAAATGCAGAGGGTGACAAAATTAACAGGCTTTGTCTGCTAATGCATGCACTTGCTACAATTAGTGAAAGAGTAATTAACAACCAGATTCCATACTTCCATACTCCAAATCTGGAACCTTCTTTAGGAACAGTCTGGCAGGCACAACTTCCTGCCAAGCAGTTGTGGAACTGGCTGTAGCTGCTTTTTCAGAGTATGTATTGTCCCATGTTTTCATGGAACAATTTTTTTTTTTTTTGGTCTTACAGTGTCTCTCTGTAGCCCCAGCTGTCCTGGAACTCACTCTGGCCTTGAAGTCACAGAGATCTGCCTGCCTCTACCTCCCGAGTGCTAGGATTAAAGGCGCGCACCACCACACCCAGCTTCATATCTTTTAAAATTTTTTTGAGACAAGGTCTTTCCATGGAGCCTGTGTGATACCTTTGACCTTTGAGTGCTTTATATATTTAATCCCCCCCATGCATTGTTTCCTACCTTTTGTTTTCTTCTTCTTTTCTTTTTGAAATCAGACTGCTCCCTGTAGCTCCAGCTAGCCTGGAACTCACTGTGTAGACCAGGCTAGCCTCAATCTCACAGACATCTGTCTGCCTCTGCCTCCCAAGTGCTGGGATTAAGGGCACCATGCCATGAGCATGGACTAGCCTGGGCTAAGTCCAAAGGAATCCAGGACACAAATATATAATACAATCAAATTTTATTAATTCCCACACAGGTTAATTCTATAATTCTAACTCTGTCCTGTCCTGGCCCATCTCCCCAAGGCTGCTCACCTACATGGCATTCTCTTAGCCTCTTGGAAGTGCAGGAGAGGGTCCACGCTAGGGAGTTCCAAGAAGCCATCTGATTGGCTGAAGCTGATCTCTCTCAGACCCATCAGACCCAGGGCTGTGGCAGCTCAGGCAGGCCCGGGCAGTAGCAATGGCCAGCAGGGTCAGTGTGCACTTCAGGTGTGCTGGTGTCACAGGGCAGCATGTCCGGGTGTTGTCAGCTGAGAGGTTCGCAGTGGCATCTCACAGCGGGTCCCCAGAGGGGGAGTGAGACCAAAGTCACTCTATACTTCCCAGCTTAAATAGGCCACAGCTGTGCGTGTGGGGTGCACCGGGTCTCAGGTGCTAATCTCAGGCTTGTGCCTGGGGTCCCCTCTGAATAGCAGGAGGTTATCTTTCCTGTCTGAGGTCATGGGGCAGTCAAGGCAGGGGACCCAGGACTGATTATCAGGTTCTTGCATCCATGCCGCCTCTGGCCACCTAATCAATTGAGTACGGTCAGTCGCCCCTCTGTGGCCGGCCTAGTGCTGAGTGCTCATCTCTGAAGCAGCCCTGAGCTGGGAGCAGCCTCTTGCTGAGCCAAGTTTAACATTTGCTAATTTCTTTAAGGTTACAACTTTTCACACTGTTAGTTTAATCCTACTTTTAATTTACAACTTCTATTGCTAAGTATGCTCCTAACTCACTACCACACCCCGCTGGTCCCTAACTTCTTTGATCTCCGGACATTAACATTACTGACACGGGCCTTCAAGGATCTAACTCTTATTTATACCTGCCTCTGTCCATTGAATTACATTATATGTTGTTACCTATTGTATTAGTCAAGGTTCTCTAAAGAAACAGAATTGGTAGAATGAATACACACACACACACACACACACACACACACACACACACATGGATTTATGGATTTATTAGATTAGCTCACGGGATTGGGTCCGAGTAGTTCTGCAATGGCTGCCCCAAACTGGAGAGGCTTTGGATCTGGTAGTTGCTCAGTACACAAGGCTGGATGTCTCAGTAGTCCCAATCTGGCACCGAAGGCCTGATGGACTTCTAGAGATCTGCTAGTCTTCAGTCTATGCTGGAATCTGAGGAGTTGGTCACAGTTCATCACTGAGTGAGCCCAACATAGGAACTCAGAACAGCAACCTGGAGGCAGGAGCTGAAACGTGGGCCATGGAGGAATGCTGCTTACTGGCTTCCTCCTGTAGCCCATGCTCAGCCTGCTTTCTTCGTTGTTGTTGTGGTTTGTTGTTGTTTTAGTCTTTTTTGAGACAGGGTCTCCTTGTAGACCAGGCTGGCTTTGAACTCACAGAGATCCACCTGCCTCTGCCTCCTGAGTGCTGGGATCACAGGTGTGAGCCACCATGGCCAGCTGAAATAAAATTTTAACCAAAGAATTTAACATGGTTCAAAGCAGTGTGCTTCAGTAGCAATGGAAAAAAGAAGCAAAGGGGCTGGAGAGGTGGCCCAGCGGTTAAGAGCGCCGACTACTCTTGCAGAGGACCTGGGTTCGATCCCCAGCACCTACATGGAGGCTGAGAGCCGTCTTCAGCTCCAGTTCCAGGGGAGTCCGAGACCCTCTTCTGACCTCTGAGGCATTGCACGACACGGGTGCACAAACCTGCATGCAGACAGTACATTCATACACATACAAAAATAAAAATAAATATAAAATATAAAAAGAAGAAAAGAATTAGAGAAGGTCCAGAGGCTCAGAGAGCAAAGTCTTGCCTTTAGTCAATACTCTGCCTGTTTTTCTGGTCAGTCTCATGGTAGTCAAAATGGTTTTTTGAAAGTCAAATCTTTTGTGGATCTCTGTGAGTTCAAGACCAGCCTGGTCTACAGAGTGAGCTCCAGGCCAGATGGGACTAAAGGGAGACCCTGTCTCAAAACTACACACACACACAAAGAAAGTCAAATCTTTTATGCCTGATGAGTATTTAGTGGTCACAACAGAGACTAAAAGATATAAATGCAGCAAGGACAACAAGGACTCAAGGGAGTGGAACAGTGTAGATTTTCTTTTTAATGTTTTTTTTCTTTTTTTTTTCATTTTTTAACAATAAGTTATAATTTATGAGTACAAGCATCCTTCATGTAAAACCAACCCCCCCCCCCCCCC
>VZQC01011025.1:477283-532031 GCA_009823505.1 Rhizomys pruinosus | reverse complement strand
AATCCAGGGATTTTTAAAAATGGTCTCTGGTCAGAAGGATGGTGGCACAGCACAGGAGAAAAAGAAAAAACAGGGGCTGGAGAGATAGCCTAGCAGTTAAGAGCACCGACTGCTCTTGCAGAGGACCTGGGTTTGATCCCCAGCACCCACATGGCGGCTGAGAACCGTCTGTAACTCCAATTCCAGGAGAACTCCAGTTCCAGGGGAATCCAATGCCCTCTTCTGACCTCTGCGGCATTGCACGACGCGGGTGCACAAACCTACATGCAGACAGTACATTCATACACATACAAAAATAAATAAAAAAATTAATTAAAAAAGAAAAGAAAAAACAACAACAACATCTGTTAGTGAACCTGTAAGGGTCAAAATCAGGTCTTCAGATGTCTGGAAACAAGAAAAAAACTGGAAAAGAAAATTTTCTGGTTGTAATACCTGTGGAAAAAAATAATTTGCACAGATAAGAAATAAAACCTTCAGATAAGCAGTATAGAAACCTAGGAACCCGGATTCAAATCAGGCCTTTGAAAAAAAATTTAAGAGGCATGCCAAAAGTAAACAATTTTAATTTTTGTTTTTGTGTTTGTGTACAACATAGAATAAAAGAAGTTTGAAGTGGCCACTTTGTTTATGTGAGTCACGGCAACATAATGTTAGGTTATAAAAAGGGCTGGTGTACCCCTAGCCCCAGCCCCCAGATAAAAAGGCATATGAACCTCTGTAACTCCAATTCCAGGAGAACTCCAGTTCCAGGGGAATCCAACACCCTCTTCTGACCTCCACGGCATTGCACAACACGGGTACACAAACCTCCATGCAGACAGTACATTCATACACATAAATAAATAAATTAAAAAAAAAAGGCATATGAGGCTTAAGTCACGCCAGGAACAAGATTTACTTCCATGTGGAATTATCAGCAAGGACCGCCTGCAAGGGCCGCCTGTAGACATGTGGTGGAACTGGACAGCATGGCAGGAGAGAGGGAGAGAGGGAGAGAGGAAGAGATGGAGAGATGGAGAGATGGTGCCTAGAGCCCACCCACTTATAGCAGGGGGCTGGGCCTCAGGTACAGAGGAAGTGGTCAGAAGATTGACAGCCTCTGGAGGAAGTGGGCATCTGTGTCCCTTGGGATTCTGGGAAGCCCAGACCTAACAATTATGTGCAAAAGGAAGTTTGTAGTGTAGAAAGGAAAAAAAAATGGGGTTGGGGGGGTAATTCAGTCAGAAAAGTGCTTTGACATATAAGCATGGAGCCTTGAATGTGACCCTAGAACCTTTGTAAAAAGCCAGGCGTGGAGGCACTTAGAGCTCTGAGGCTTGCTGAGCTAGGGGCATAGCCAGGTCAGCGAGTTCCAGGCCAGGGAGACACCCTGTCTCAAAGACATCTCAGGGAACAACACGTGAGCTTGAACTGTGGCCTCTGCACACATGGACACACATGTGCACAAACACACACGAAAGAGGAAAAAGTTACTGGAATAAAAACTCTTGTGTAGGGGTAGAATTCAGAGCCTTTTACATGTTCTACTGAACCATATCCCAATCCCAGTATTTTGTGTTTTTATTTGTGTGTGTGTGTGTGTGCGTGTGTTGTGGGAGGCACATGTGTCACAGCTTGAGTGTGAATGTCAGAGGACAATTTTGTGGAGTCAGTTCTGACCTTCCACCTTTATGTGGGTTTTGAGAATCAAGCTCAGCTGCCAGGCTTATGTAGTGAGAACCTTTGTCTGCCGAGCCATCTCGCTGGCCTAAAACTCAGTATTTTGATTGAGCATTGTGATTCAACTCCCGTTTGTTTCCAAAGCTTCCTCATGAGCTGTGATGCTCTTGATCTCTGGTTCCCTGCAGAGTCAGGGAAGGGTGTGGTGCACACTAAGGGGCAGTGCCGAGCTCTCTACATTATCCCTGGATTTAAAGTGTCCTGGGACTGAAATTCAAATTGCAATAGATGCGATATATCAAGCTAGAGGGGACTGAGGAGCTGACATACCTGTCCTAGCTAAAGTGTAAAATGTTGATGGGGCCCATTGTGGTGGTGCACGCCTTTAATCTCAGCATCCTGCAGAGGCAGGTGGATCTCTGTGAGCTCAAGGCCAGCTTGATCTACATAGCAAGTTCCAGACCAGCTGGGGCTACAGGGAGACCCAGTCTCAAACAAGCAAACAATCAAACAAACAACGAAAAGAAGTCCATAGGATGGGGTGATGGCTCAATCAGCAAAAGTGCTCGCCATGCTAGTGTGAAAAAGCGAGGTTCAGTGGCACATGTTTGTTCTCTAGTGCTGGGGCGATGGACAAGAGGATCCCTGGGCTCAATGCTCATCCAGCCCAGATTATTTACTAAGCTTTAGGCCATTGGGAGAGTGTGTTTCAGAAACAAGGTGGACAGCACCTGAGGAACCACATCTAACGCTAACTCCCAGCCTCCACATACACACCCATATTAGCCCAGGTCCATAGACGTTCACACATTGAAAGCCCATTTGCAAATAAATGTATTATTTACTATTCTTTTTAAATTTTATTTATTTATTTATTTAATTTTTGGTCTTTTTGAGACAGGGTCTCCCTGTAGCCCCAGCTGTCCTGGAACTCACTCTGTAGACCAGGCTGGCCTTGAACTCACAAAGATCAGCCTGCCTCTGCCTCCCAAGTGCTAGGATTAAAGGTGTACACCACCACACCTGGCGCAAATAAATGTATTATTTACTATTCTTTTTAAATTTTATTTATTTATTTATTTAATTTTTGGTCTTTTTGAGACAGGGTCTCCCTGTAGCCCCAGCTGTCCTGGAACTCACTCTGTAGACCAGGCTGGCCTTGAACTCACAAAGATCCACCTGCCTCTGCCTCCCGAGTGCTAGGATTAAAGGTGTACACCACCACACCTGGCGCAAATAAATGTATTATAAATGGATGGCAAACCTGGGTACCACATCTGCTAGCTGGGCCTCACAGGGTGGAAGGAGGGGGGGCCAACTTCCACGCTGTCCTCTGACCTTCACGTGGGTGCCAGGGTGTGTATGTGTGTGTGTGTGTGTGTGTGGATGGGTGCCATAAACACATCCTCACGGCACACGTGAGGAAATGACTGTAATAACAATTTCTTAAAATGTAAATTTGAAGAAAAGCATTACCTGGGGATGGTGGGCACCTGCCATGTCAGCATTTGGGAGGTTGAGCAGGGTCATGAGTTCGAGGACAGCCTAGGACGCACAGTGAGTACTAGACTAGTCTGGGCTTTACAAGGAGACCCTATCTCAAAAGCCAATAAAAAAACAGCATGGCCTGGTGGTGTAGACCTGTAATCCCAGTGGATGACTCAAAGCTTGTCTAAAAATAAAAAGTAGAGAAATGGCTTGGAACGCAGCTCAGATCACGGTGCTCACCCAGCGTGCAAATGCCCGCTATCATCCCCAGCATTTGGAGAAAATTAAAAAAAAAAAAGTGACACCATTCCTGAGGAGATGTGAGCAAATGGCTCCTCACCTCAAATAGGGAACCCAAGACAAATGGAAGGAAGGACACCTCGTGTCCAGCATGGGGAACCAATCAGCTTTATAGGGATTACTTACAGGAGTGCCGTGTTACTGCGCCAACACCATGATTACCTGAACAAAAAGCCTAACTTATTTATTTATTTAGTTAGTCTTTTTGAGACAGGTTCTCCCTATAGCCCCTGCTGGAATTGGGTCCTAGAACTCACTCTGTAGACGAGGCTGGCTTTGAATTCACAGAGATCCGCCTGCCTCTGCCTCTCAAATGCTAGATTTAAAGGCGTGTACCACCACACCCAGCCAAAAAGCCTAACTCTTAAATTCAGTCTTTTTTTTTATTTATTAAAAAATTTTTTTTTAATTTTATTTATTTCTCTATGTGTATGAATGTACTGTCTGCATGCAAGTCTGTGCACCCGTGTCGTGCAATGCCGCGGAGGTCAGAAGAGGGTCTCAGATTCCCCTGGAACTGGAGTTCTCCTGGAATTGGAGTTTCAGACGGTTCTCGGCCGCCATGTGGGTGCTGGGGATCGAACCCGGGTCCTCTGTAAGAGCGATCGGCGCTCTTAACCGCTAGGCCATCTCTCCAGCCCCTAAATTCAGTCTTAAGACTGGGCAGGAACTCAGAGACCTCGCAGTCCCCTAGACAGCTCTTGGGGCTCTGACTCCTGGAAGTGCACTAATGGAAATTTTCCTAGAACTGTTTCCGGGGTGTGTCCTTGAGTCAGGCCCCACCCATTTTATTCTCTAGCTTTGCTCCTCACTAATGGTAACAGACCACCGGGCCTTTTCACCCTTAGTTCTAGAATATCTCATACCCTCCACATCACACTTCTCTCCCAGTATCCTCTGTGTGCAGTGGAGCTTTGATATGTTCAGAGCGTTGATATGTTAATTCTCAAGCATACCCACATTCATTCATTATCTTTTTGGGTGGAGATCTTAAGCTGACAGAAGAGAGACGGACCAGCATGGCTTCCAGACTGGCCTAGCTTTGCATGGTCACAGTTCTTCATAGGGTGCTGCAAACCTGGGTGTCTGAAAAGTGATCTTCATAAAGTTAACTTGAATTTTCTTATCAGAATGTAACTTTTGATGTTGATAAACTGCTATGTTAAGTCTGATCTGTGTATCTGGAGTCTTTTGTTTTTGTGTAATTAAGATATTGGATGAAGACAAGCATCAAGAAATCGCAAGGGAAATGAACCTTTCTGAAACAGCTTTTATTCGAAAACTGCAACCAACAGACAACTTCACTCAAAGTAAGTACACGTGAAAAAAAAAAAATTCTTTGGGGCTGGAGAGATGGCTCAGCAGTTAAGAGTACTGGCTGTGCTTGCAGAGGACCCAGGTTCAGTTCCCAGCACCCACATGGCAGGCTAACAAACCATCCCTAAATCCAGTTCCAGGAGATCTGGCGCCCTCTTCTGACCTCTGTGAGCACTGCATGACACTGGTACATTTATACATGCAGGAAATGCACATACAGTAAAAATACTAAAAAATTCTTTTTTATTTTTTATGTGTATGTGTATTTGTGTGTGTGGTAAGATGGGCCTCATCAGCCGCCAGCCCATTGACTTTGAACTTGCAACCTATCAGAACTGAGAGAAAAGAAATAGTTGGGAGTGGTGGTAATCACCTTTAATCCCAGCACTCTGGAGGCAGGCAGATCTCTCTAACTTTGAGGCCAGACTGCTATGGAGTTTGAAACTACTAGGAAAAACCCTCAGAGCCAAAACAAATGTTAATGAGCCAAATTTATTGATACAGCAGCTGCCAGGCATGCAGTTTTCTTCAGAATTGATTGGAAGCTGCTGTGGCAAGTGAGTGTGTGTGTGTGTGTGTGTGTGTGGCCCTTTTAAAGGTGAGACCAACAAGTCAAACCTGCCTTGCACTTATGGCTCACTTAGTGAATGTCAGGGTGCCTTTAAGCAGGATAAGCAAGTAACAGAAGCCAAAAAGAAAAAAAAAAAAACAACAACAACAAAAATCCCAACAACCCAGCAGTTAATGAATTATGTCTATGTTTCAAGGTTGGATGTGCTGCTGGTCAGTAGAAAGGAAAGGGGAGGGAGTCTGGGCTGCTTGGAATCTGCTGTGCAGCCTTGAGCTAAGAGTGAAAGTTTCTCTATTTAAAATGGAGTTGGGGCTGGAGAGATGGCCTAGTGGTTAAGAGTGCCGATCGCTCTTACAGAGGACCCGGGTTCGATCCCCAGCACCCACATGGCAGCCGAAAGCCGTCTGAAACTCCAATTCCAGGAGAACTCCAGTTCCAGGGGAATCCGACACCCTCTTCTGACCTCTCAGCAGACACAGGTGCACAGACCTGCATGCAGACAGTACATTGATACACATACAGAAATAAAAAAAAAAAATGTTTAAAATGGAGTCTTCTGCCAGGCGTGGTGGTACATACATTTTTTTTTTATTTCCGTATGTGTATGAATGTATTGTCTGCATGCAAGTCTGTGCACCCGTGACGTGCAACGCTGCGGAGGTCAGAAGAGAGTGTCGGACTCCCCTGGAACTGGAGTTCTTCTGGAATTGGAGTTTCAGATGGCTCTCAGCCGCCATGTGGGTGCTGGGGATCGAACCCGGGTCCTCTGCAAGAGCGGTCGGTGCTCTTAACCGCTAGGCCATCTCTCCAGCCCCATGCGTGGTGGTACATACTTTTAATTCAGCACTCGGGAGGCAGAGGCCTGCAAATCTCTGTGAGTTCAAGGCCATCCTGGTCTACATAGTAAGTTCAAGGCCAGTTGAGGCTGTAGGGAGATTCCATCTCAAAAAGACCAAAGAGAGAGAGAGAGAGAGAGGAAGAAAAGACAAATTAAGCTGGCTGTGGTGGTGCACGTCTTTTTTTTTGAACTCACAAATATCCGCCTGCCTCTGCCTCCCAAGTGCTAGGATAAAAGGTGTGCGCCACCACGGCTGGCTGGTGCATGTCTTTAATCCTAGCACTTTATAAGGGGGGAAAAAAAAGAAACGAAAAAAAATTTCTTGAAAGTTACCCAATAGGCCTTGCTGTTCACCACAGAGAGATTTAGGACAGAAGACGCTGAAGTGCTGGCCGCCTGCCGCTCGGGCCTGACCTTTCTTGTCTCTCTCTGCCTTTTCCCCTCTGAAGGTTCTCACTTCGGACTAAGGTGGTTCACGCCAGTGAGTGAAGTCCCGCTGTGTGGCCACGCCACCCTGGCTTCTGCTGCTGTGCTGTTTCACAAAATGAGTAATGTTCATTTCCTGTTTGTACGTATGTATGTATTTTGAGAAAGGGTCTCATGTTGGTCAGACTAGGCAACTTAGTGAGATCCTTTCTCGGCGGGAGATATTCCAGTGTAAATGACTCACCTAGCATCTGTGTGGCATAGATTCCATCCCCAGTATTGGGGAACAAAAGTCACACGTACCAGGTTCGTTTCGCTATTTGTGGATTTCGGTTTCCAGAGAACACAAACAGCACTCTAAGCTTTGTCACCATGAGCGGAGAGCTAAGGGCCCGAAGAGCAGAGGACGGCTTCGTCTTGGACTTCCCTCTCTACCCAGCCCTCCCCCAGGTCAGCTCTTGCTCACTGTCTCCACAGCTGTTCAGGCCCAGCTCACCTGGTCCACGGTGACTTTGTCTTTTTTCCCTTCTAGGCCATCCATGAAGTAGAAGACTTGATAAAGGTGGGTGTGCTGCGTGACTGGTCATTTGGTATTGTTTGAATACAAAGATTTGGTATAATGTGATTCCATTAAAAAGGCCTCCACGCAATATAGGGGTTCCAGTTGAAGCTTAGGGGATTTCAGGTCTGAATTTGGTATTATTTTTCTTTGGTGAGAAGGTTGATACTTCCGGTTGTTTTCCTAACGGTCCTAGCAATGGCTCTGGAAGGCTGTCTACAGTGAGGGTGAGCACTCCCTGCCCAGCCTGGAGGCAGCTCTACAGGACAGACTCTTCTTAGCAACTGTTTCCTTTTTTCAAAACCCGGGGGAGGGGCCTTGTGGCCCTTGTAACTTTTGGGGTTTCCTGAACCTTGTAAAGGAACCTTGTAAATGTTTTTTAGCTTCTTGAATCTTTATAATCTCCCTCCTCCCTTTAGGGGGAGATATTTCAGTCCTGGGAAGGAGTTATGCAGCACCCAGGTACCATGGAAGGACCTGGTGCATCGAGTCCTCCCAGTGCCTGGGTTACAGACCAGGCATGTGTGTAGCTGCACCTGACTTTTTAGGTGGGATCTGGTATTTGAACTCAGGTCCTCATGCTTGAGCAGCAAGCACCCTTACCCACTAAGCCATGTTTTCAGCCCACATGTCTTTTCAGACGGGGTCTCTCATTGTATTATAGGAATTCAACAAGCTAGAGACAAGTACTGGTGATAGAGCAGAGGATCAGAAGATTTTATTCAGGTCAGCATGGACTCAGGGGAGACTAACCTCCAGAGCCTGAGCTCCTAGCCACAGCGCTTTACAGAATTAGTGGCTGACGAGCCTCATTTCAGACCTGTTCTGTCTTTGGTGGGTTGGAATTCTTAGTCTATGTGACTGTGCCTTGTGCAGGGGTCTCTAGTAGTAAGCACATTCACAAAAGGCAGAAGCAGTACTGCTGAGTCAGCACTTTCATAAGCAGCTGTTTTCCAAGATAATGCTCTTGTAGTTTTGTTTCCCAGCAGGCTTAAAAAAATATTTTATTTAGGGTCTGGAGAGATGGCTCAGTGGTTAAGAGCACTGGCTGCTCTTGTAGAGGAGCCAGGTTTGATTCCCAGCATCCGCATGGCAGCTAATGACTGTTCATAACTTCAGTTCCAGGGGATCCAACGTCCCCTTCTGATCTCCAAGGGCATTGCACAACATGGATACATTTATACACATGCAGGAAATGCATGAAAATACATAAAATAAATAAAAAGAACACTAAAATATTTTATTTATTTTTTTGTCTTTTTGAGGAAGGTCTCTCTGTAGCCCCAGCTGTCCTGGAACTCATTATGTAGACCAGGCTGGCCTTGAACTCACAGAGATCCACCTGCCTCTGCCTCCCAAGTGCTGGGATTAAAGGCATGCACCACCACATCTGGCCCCCCAAATAATAAAACATTAAAAAATGTTATTTATTATTTTTATTTTATGTGTATGATTGTATTGCCTGTGTGTAAGTGCACCCAAGATGTGCAATGCCCAAGGAGGTCAGAAGGGGGTGTTGGATTTCCTGGAACTGGAGTTGTAGATGGTTGTTATCTGCCATGTGCAGGTTCTTTGCAAGAGCAGACAGTGCTCTTAACTGCTGAGCCGTCTCTCCAGCTCTCGTGGTTTCTTATCTCAGTTGTTCTGGAAGTCACTAACTAGGCCAGAATGACTGCCCATGGAGCTGAAGGGATCTTCCTGTCTCCATCTCTCCAAGCCTGGAATGATAAGTGTGGTTTGCTTGGCTCTTTTGTATGGGTTCCGGGGATTGAACTCAGGTTCCCTGTTTGCAAGGCAAGCACTTTACCAACTGTGCTGTCTCTGCAGCCTGACTGCAACTTCTGATCCTCTCGCTGGCTGATGTGGTGCTGTGGATGAAATCGAGCCTTCATGCAACTAGGCGAGCACTCTGTCAACTGAGCCGCACCCTCAGCTCCCTAAGTTTTGCTTTTTACATTTGTTCATTTGTGTGTGTGTGCACGCATGTGCGTGTGCATGTGCACATGTGTGTCACAGCATTAGGTTGGAGGTCAGAGGACAATGTTCAGGAGTCACTTCTCTCCTTCTACCATGTGGGTCATTGGCCTTGGTGGCAAGCACCTATACCTCCCGAGCTATCTCGCTGGTAAGTTTCTATCTGTTCCACAGGTGGCCATAGGAGACACCCTAGTCCAGGACGTCCGGTACTCTCCAGATACCCGAAAGCTTCTGGTCCGGCTCAGTGACTCTTACAGCAGGTAATCATCATGCTTAACCATTCAGCAATGCCAGCGTCCAGATTTCTAGCTGTCCCTCTGTTGGGCTTTTCAGAGCCCAAAGCATTATGGTATTAAGAAAGAGGCCCTAAGAGAACACTTTTGGCCTGAGTGGAGGCCTAACCTCCCAGTGAGGCTGGTCACCTAGCCAAGCCATCACTCCTGGGAAGGCAGGTCTAGCATGTCGGCTCACGCACGCAGCTTTGTAGGTCTGTCTGATTTTCTGATTCTTCAGAAAAGCACAACCTCTCCTTTTCTTCTTTCTAGCTCTTCTAAGCACGCTTTCCCTGGTATCGTGGGCTTCCAAACAGTATAAATGTGCTGCCTGCATGTAGGTTTGTGCACCCGTGTTGTGCAATGCTGCGGAGGTCAGAAGAGGGTGTGGGATTCCCCTGGAACTGCAGTTAAAGACGGTTCTTAGCCTCCATGTGGGTGCTGGGAATCAAACCCAGGTCCTCTGCAAGAGCAGTTGATGCTCTTAACTGCTGAGCCATCTCTCCGGCCCCCATTTTGGCTTTCTTTTCTCTTCCTCTAAATCTCCCTTTCCTGCCATGTGGCTGATCTCTAGTGCTAGGATTAAAGGCGTGCGCCACCATGCCCGGCTTCTATGCTGGTTTTAACTTTTTACATTTATTTTTATTTTTATGTGTATAAGTATTCTGCATGTCAGTGCAACTGTGCATGCAATGACTTCAGGGGCCAGAAGAGGGCGATCTGATCTCCTGGAACTAGAGTAACAGAATTGTCAGCCACAGTGTTGATGCTGGGAACTGATCCTTGGTCCTCTATGAGAGCAGCTAGTACTCCTAACAGCTGAGCCAAGTCTTCTGCCCCCTTAAACTATTTTATTAATGAAACTAAAAACTGCAAGAGGTTTTAGGTTCATCTATTATGTCTGTATCAGTATGACTTATGCCCAACCAGACTCTTCCCCTCAGTAGCCGTCAGGGCAGGCTCTTCCCTCCCCTCCTGCTGAGGCAACTCACAAGCAGCCTGGTCCGGTCCAGTTCTGGGTAGTGAGTGGTTGTGAAATGCCTTTGTCCTAATCCATCCTCTTATTGCCCAAGGTCATTTCTAGAGACCCTGACGGTGCACACAGAGACTCTGCCTCAAATTGAAAACACNACCCTGTGAAATGAGCTGGGCGTGGATGAGCGAATGCCTTTTATCCTAGCACTTGGGAGGCAGATGCGAGGCGTATCTTTGTGAGTACAAGGCCAGCCTGGTCTACAGAAGTGAGTTCCAGGACAGCTGGGACTTACAGGGAGACCCTGTCTTGAAAAGACCAAAAAAAAAAAAAAAAAAAGCAAACACACGGAAGGTGAGAGGCCTCATTGTCACTCTTAAAGGAGAGCCTGGAGGGCAGACTCCCGCATATGACTTCTACTCCAGATACTTTGCACCGTGGGTTGGCCTGGCTGAAGACCCCGTGACAGGTACTCTTTCCTGAAAACCAGGGGAGTTTTAACTAGGGAAGAGGAGGATGAGAAATAGCTGTGAGTCCTCTGATGGTTAAGGTTAATTGGCAACCTGACAAAATCTCCAGTCAGTTGGGAGGTGGGCCTCTGAGCATCACATCACCGTGGGGAACTATCTTGCCATTTAATTGATAAAAGAAGACCCATCTGGGGGCTGGAGAGATGGCCTAGCGGTTAAGAGCACCGACTGCTCTTCGGAGGACCTGGGTTCCATCCCCGGCACCCAAATGGCAGCAGAGAACCGCTCTCCTCGAACTCCATTCCAGGAATCATGACGCCTCTTCTGACTCCAGAGGCATGCATGATACAGGTGCACAAACCTGCATGCAGACAGTACATTCATACAATACGAAATAAATAAATAAAAAATTTAAAGAAAAAGAAGACCATCTTATTTGTGGGCGGGACCATTCTCCAGCTGGGATCCTTACCTGAGGAGAGGGGCTGTGTAGCAGCTTGCAAGCATGCCTTGCTTTCTTCTGACCGTGGGTGTGACGTGACCTGTAGTACCGCACTCCTCCCCACCGTGACGGATACACCTTGAACTGTGGGCTAAATTGCTATTGTCGCATATCTTATCCTAGTAACAGGAAAAAAATGAAGACAAATACCCTTCAGAGACTGTCAGACTGCAGCTATTTTTGAAACAGGGTCCCGTATCACCTAGGCTGATCTTTGATTTGGTGTGCAACCAAGGGTGACTGAACTCTGGACCTTCCAGCCTCTTCTTCAACTACTGGAATTACAGCATGCGCCACGCACACACCAGCTGGGATGCTTCAGTTTGGTGTAACTTTTCTCGCTCTCTCTCTCCTCTCTCTCTCTCTCTCTTACTCTCTCCCTCTAAAAAAAAAAAAAAAAAAGAAAACACCGGAAAGGTGAGAGGCCTCATTGTCACTCTTAAAGGAGAGCCTGGAGGGCAGACTCCCGCATATGACTTCTACTCCAGATACTTTGCACCGTGGGTTGGCCTGGCTGAAGATCCCGTGACAGGTACTCTTTCCTGAAAACCAGGGGAGTTTTAACTAGGGAAGAGGAGGATGAGAAATAGCTGTGAGTCCTCTGATGGTTAAGGTTAATTGGCAACCTGACAAAATCTCCAGTCAGTTGGGAGGTGGGCCTCTGAGCATCACATCACCGTGGGGAACTATCTTGCCATTTAATTGATAAAAGAAGACCCATCTTGGGGGCTGGAGAGATGGCCTAGCGGTTAAGAGCACCGACTGCTCTTGCGGAGGACCTGGGTTCCATCCCCGGCACCCAAATGGCGGCTGAGAACCGTCTGTAACTCCAGTTCCAGGGGAATCTGACGCCCTCTTCTGACCTCCGAGGCATTGCATGATACGGGTGCACAAACCTGCATGCAGACAGTACATTCATACACATACGAAAATAAATAAATAAAAAATTTAAAGAAAAAGAAGACCCATCTTATTTGTGGGCGGGACCATTCTCCAGCTGGGATCCTTACCTGCGGAGAGGGGCTGTGTAGCAGCTTGCAAGCATGCCTTGCTTTCTTCTGACCGTGGGTGTGACGTGACCTGTAGTACCGCACTCCTCCCCACCGTGACGGATACACCTTGAACTGTGGGCTAAATTGCTATTGTCGCATATCTTATCCTAGTAACAGGAAAAAAAATGAAGACAAATACCCTTCAGGTGACTGTCAGACTGCTGGCTATTTTTGAAACAGGGTCCCGTATCACCTAGGCTGATCTTTGATTTGGTGTGCAACCAAGGGTGACTGAACTCTGGACCTTCCAGCCTCTCTCTTCCAAGTACTGGAATTACAGGCATGCGCCGCCACACCAGCTGGGATGCTTCAGTTTGGTGTAACTTTTCTCTCTCTCTCTCTCTCTCTCTCTCTCTCTCTCTCTCTCTCTCTCTCTTTCTCTCTTTTAATGTTTTTGAGACAGGGTTTCCCTGTAGCCCCAGCTGGCCTGGAACTTTTTCTGTAGACCAGGCTGGCCTTGAACTCACAGAGATCCACCTGTCTCTGCCTCCTGAGTGCTGGGATTAAAGATGTGCACCATCTCTTCTCGGCCTTTTGGCTAAGATCAAGTGTGTGCCGCCACACCCAGCTTCCTTAATATTTTTTATTTATTATTTAATTTTATGTGTATGAGTATTTGGGCTGCATGTGTGTATCTGTCCTGTAATCCCTAAGTCAGTCAGAAGAGGGTGTCAGATTCCTGGAGTCTGTTGCCTGGCTTGGCATTCCTGGTGTCTGATGGCCTGGCTTGGCATTCCTGGTGTCTGATGGCCTGGCTTGGCATTCCTGGTGTCTGATGGCCTGGCTTGGCGTTCCTGGTGTTTGATGCCTGGCTTGGCATTCCTGGCGTCTGTTGCCTGGCTTGGTGTTCCTGGTGTCTGATGGCCTGGCTTGGTGTTCCTGGTGTCTGTTGCCTGGCTTGGCATTCCTGGTGTCTGATGGCCTGGCTTGGCATTCCTGGTGTCTGATGGCCTGGCTTGGCATTCCTGGTGTCTGATGGCCTGGCTTGGCGTTCCTGGTGTTTGATGCCTGGCTTGGCATTCCTGGCGTCTGTTGCCTGGCTTGGTGTTCCTGGTGTCTGATGGCCTGGCTTGGTGTTCCTGGTGTTCGATGCCTGGCTTGGCGTTCCTGGCGTCTGTTGCCTGGCTTGGCATTCCTGGTGTCTGATGGCCTGGCTTGGCATTCCCGGTGTCTGATGGCCTGGCTTGGCATTCCTCTGATGGCCTAGCTTGGCATTCTGGTGTCTGATGGCCTGGCTTGGCATTCCTGGTTTCTGATGGCCTGGCTTGGCATTCCTGGTGTCTGATGGCCTGGCTTGGCATTCCTGGTGTCTGATGGCCTGGCTTGGCATTCCTGGTGTTCGATGCCTGGCTTGGCGTTCCTGGCGTCTGTTGCCTGGCTTGGCATTCCTGGTGTCTGTTGCCTGGCTTGGTGTTCCTGGTGTCTGATGGCCTGGCTTGGCATTCCTGGTGTCTGATGGCCTGGCTTGGCATTCCTCTGATGGCCTGGCTTGGCGTTCTGGTGTCTGATGGCCTGGCTTGGCATTCCTGGTGTTCGATGCCTGGCTTGGCGTTCCTGGTGTTTGATGCCTGGCTTGGCGTTCCTGGTGTCTGATGGCCTGGCTTGGCATTCCTGGTGTCTGTTGCCTGGCTTGGTGTTCCTGGTGTCTAATGGCCTGGCTTGGCGTTTCTGGTGTTTGATGCCTGGCTTGGCATTCCTGGCGTCTGTTGCCTGGCTTGGCATTCCTGGTTTCCTAGTATTGAGTTTGGACAGGTGACTTCTGAAAGCTTCCGTTCCCTCTGTGTGGAAAGTGTGAAGAACACATTCCAAGGTTACATAACCACAGGGCATGTTCGCTGCTGCATGCAGTGCCTGGCACATGGAACACAGGGAATGACTAATAGCTACTTTCAGTCGTTGTCTTCCTTCTTCCCTTTCCTCACCCCTTCCTCTCCTCCTCTTTATACCGGGGATTGAACCTAGGGCTTCCTTCCTTTTGCTAGGCAAGCACTCTTCCTCTGAGAGTGACCTACCTACTTTACAAACAGTGCAACCCGATACCTGACTTAACACTTGCAGACCTTGTACCAGCTTGAAACAGAGAGATGGCATCAAAGATAGGCAGGAAAGTCACACCTCCCACTTCCATCTCCTTGGAACAGACAAAGGTGGAGATGCCTGATTTGGGGGGGGGGTCTGCTGGGTGGAGTGGGGTCCAAGGACAAAGAGACTCAGCTGAGGTTTCAGATTACAGGAGCAGGGGCCTCTGGGACACTCACTGAGCTCCTGTCTGAGCAACGAAGCCCATGAAATCCAAAGCTCAGCAAACAAACACTTTTGAAGACTCAGGAAAATACCCCAGTACCCACAGTCCACAGAGCCTTTCCCCATGGAAGAGACGTTCTGGGCAGAGTGCACATGCCTAGCTGCTTTTCCAGGACTGTGGTTGGCACGCGGTGCACTTTTTTTTTTAATGTGTGTTATGTTTTTGTAGAATGTGAAAGTCTTTGGACCAGGTCGAACAACTTGCCAGGGTGGCTTGAGATGTGGAACTTTCTGTGATAAAACTATACTAGTCTTGGGAAAATCAGGATGGTTGGTTACTGTACATACCATCCCATAATGCTTACTAAACTTTTCAGGTGGGTGAGAGGGGAGGATACTTACCTTATCTCTTTTTCCCCCAGAGACTTTTGAGTCTCAGTTATGATGTTTTCTTTTGTTTTATTGAGACAGAGTTTCATGTAGCCCAGGCTGGCCTTGAACTCTCTATGTAGCCACTGATGACCATGAAGTCCAGGTTTTCTGCTTCTACCTCCCAAGTGCTGGGATGAAAGGCATGTGCCACCACGCCCCGCTGTCTGTTTCTTCGTGTTCTATATGATTGACGTCTGATCTAGGTCCAGGGTATAATCATCTGAAAAACATTCCTAAGGAGATAAGCTCAGTTGATAGAATGAGAGCCTGACACATGGGAGGCCCGGTATTGCCAATCAACAAGAACAGCAAAGCAAAACCTCGACTAAAAAGAGAAAGTTCTTACAGCCCCCAAACCTGGGGAAGGTGGCCTTGTGTCTGAATTCCATCCTTTCCTTGAAGGTATGCTCAAGAAAGAAAGAGATATGTTCCCTGGAAAATATAGAAAGATTTTTAAGAGCTGAGAAGGGATGACAGACATGAGCGGCTGGCTTTCATGCAGGGGTGCTGGCTCACACCTGTGATCTCAGCACTTGGGAGGGAGGCAGGAGGAGCAGGAGTTCAAGGGCTAGCCTCAGCTACATACAGAGAACCAGGCTAGCCTGAGCACCATGAGACCCTGGTTCGAAAAACAAAATCCAAAGGGCTGGAGAGGTGGCTCAGCAGTTAAGAGCACTGACCGCTCTTGCAGAGGACCCAGATGCAGTTCCCAGCACCCACGTGGCAGCTGACAACCATCCTTAACTCCAGTTCCAGGGTATCTGATGCCCTCTTCTGACCTCCTCAGTCACTGCACAACAGGGGTGCACTTACCTACATGCAGGCAGAACACTCATAAAATAAAAATAAGGGGCCGGAGAGATGGCTCAGCGGTTAAGAGTACCGACTGCTCTTGCAGAGGACCTGAGTTCGATTCCCAGCACACACATGGCAGCTAAAAACCTTCTTTAACTCCAGTTCCAAGGGAATCCGATGCCCTCTTCTGAACTCCAAGGCATTGCATGCACGGGTGCACAAACCTACATGCAGACAGTACACATATACACATAAAAAAATAATAAATAAAAAATTAAAAAATAAATAAAAATAATAAATAAAATTTGAAAACAAAAAACAAAACCCACCAAACCAAACAGACCCCCCTGAAATCCAGCTCAACCTTCGGAAGCAGTGAGACATCAGCAATCCATAGCTGGGAAGCTCTTACTCAAAAATTCTCTTCTGACCTCCGCGGCATTGCATGACACGGGTGCACAAACTTACATGCAGACAGTACATTCATACACATAAAAATAAATAAATAAATAAATAAATAATTCAAAAATCCTCTGTCTTCATTTTTTGTCTCCATTCACAGTTCCAAGCTCTGCTCTGGTCTGCTCAGCACGAGATTACTTGATCGAAGTTTGCGTGGAGCTGGATAATTGCTAGTAATTGCTGATGCATTTACGGGATGTCCCTTCAGTTTCCTTCCATGTTCCTTTCCCTATTCTCATAACTTCTATTTTTCAGGGTCTGCACACACAGTTCTCAGCAGTTATTGGTCTGAGCAGCTGGGGAAGAAGGACATGCGAGGTAGGACAGCTTCTTCCAGTTCCTCCCTCCCTTCTTCGCACCTTGGTGTTGAACTCCGGCCTTGCAAATTCCAGGCAAATGCTCTACCATGGAGCTACTCCATCCTCTGACTTTTTTTTTTTTTTTTTTTTTGGTCTTTTCGAGACAAGGGTTTCCCGTAGCTCCAGCTGACCTGAACTCACGTGTAGACCAGGCTGGCCTTGAACTTACAAAGATCCGCCTGCCTCTGCCTCCCAAGTGCTAGGATTAAAGGCATGCGCCACCACGCCTGGCTATCCTCTGACTTTTAAGACAGAGTCTTGCTAGGTAGCCCAGGCTAGCCTTGAGTTTGTTTATGCCTTGTGAGGGCTGGCCGGCATTACAGATATTGTGTACCACCAAAACTGGCACCGTTTTCCTTCCCTTTCTTTTCTTTCTTTCTTCTTTCTTTCTTTCTTTCTTTCTTTCTTTCTTTCTTCTTTTCTTTCTCTTTTCTTTTCTTTCTTTACTTTCTTTCTTTCTTTCTCGTTCTTTTCCTTTCTTTCTTTCTTTCTTCTCTTTCTTTTCTTTTCTTTTCTTTTAGGACATCTATCTCTTTAAAAGTGTAGTCAAATGTTCTATTATCATTCAGGTGATATATCTTTGAAATAATCCACTCTTCAATAACCTCCACTTTGAACACTCTCCGCCCCTCGCTCCTGTGGAGGCTGAGTTGGGGGTGGAGGGTGGTGCAGGAATGGATGGCTTCAAGGAGCCAGGAAATTGAAGAAGTTTCACAGAATCACTGGCAAATGAAACACGCTTTCTTCTCCAAGGCCTCTGGGCAGGTGGATGCCAGGGAAGACTGCATGTGGTTGGTCCCAAAGACTTTTTATAGAACATTACATAATGGTAGCTTCTTGGCAAAATTGGTATAATAGATCACATCACTGTTTTCTTTTGGGGTCCCCAGGCACCTGGTATGAGCCAGTTTGTGCGGACTCCTACCATTGTGTCTAACAGTAACCATCCTGGCTCATGCCGAGAATCCTCATCAGGGGCCTGTGGTCTAAACATAAACAGGCCCTAATCGCTTCTATTCTTTCCCTTCACCTCCCCAGACACACGGACACTTCCCATATAGCAAGTGGCTGATGAATAAAATTAACTTGCTGCATAGCTTTAGCTCGGAGTTTGTCTACACAGTGGTAGCTGGTAATGGGTGACCCTGTTCCCCATCCTGGGTGAGTCCAGTGACTCTCCTAAGCACAGTGCTCCTAGAAGGCTGAGGCTGAGCCTCTTCTGTGAGCCTGGCCTGTGTGGCTGCTTTAAGATGCCCTGAGTTAACAAACTCCCTCTGTCCTGTTTGGAGCTAAGGAAGTCAAGCCTTCTTAGGAAGGTTGGGGCGACCTCTCTTCATCTTCTTAGACTTCTGGTCCAGGGCTCTGTCTCCTCCATGATGTCCTTGCCCGCTCCTAGGGGAAGCAATGGGGGTCGGGGAGATGAAGCTGGGCCAGGATAGGAAGCTACAGAAGATGCCCAGGAATGAAAGAGGCATGCTGTGTGTGCAGGTCAGTTGTGCGGCCTAGGTCTGCAGGGGGAGGGGGTGGAGATGACACATGAAGGAATCTATTCTTGAAACTGGCGGGGAGGATTCCTGGTGTATGTACTAAAAGGTGCTTCGCCGTGCTGCTGATTACAGATGGGGTGGTGCTCTTACTGGCTCTGTGTGTGTTTTCTTCAGCTTTTCAGTGTTCCCGCCGAGGAGGACAACTGGACATTTCCCTGAGACCTGACGGCAGAGTTGACCTCAAGGGCGGTGTTACTGTCGTTCTCGAAGGCACGCTGACAGCCTAGAGATGCTTGTGCTGGGAAGTCCTGATCGCTAAAGACAGTGTTTTCTGCATCCGTGTGAGGGGGGCCGCCTTCAGCAAGCTCGCAAAGCAGTTCACTTCGTCCTCTTGTTAAAAATAGAAAAGAAGCCGGGCGTGGTGGTGCACGCCTTTAATCCTAGCACTCAGGAGGCAGAGGCAGGCGGATCTTTGTGAGTTCAAGGCCAGCCTGGTCTACAGAGTGAGTTCCAGGTCAGCTGGGGCTACAGGGAGACCCTGTCTTGAAAAGACCAAAAATAAATAAATAAATAAATAAAAAATAAAAAAAAAAAATAGAAAAGAAGCCAGGCATGGCACATGCCTTTAATCCTAGCACTTAGGAGGCAGAGGCAGGTGGATCTCTATGAGTTCAAGGCCAGCCTGGTCTATAGAGTGAGTTCCAGGACAGCTGGGGCTACAGGGAGACCCTGACTCAAAAACACACACAAAAACAACACACACACACACACAAAAAAAAAAGAAGAAAAAAAAGAAAACAAGAAAGAATGTATTTGGTGGGCCAGGGTGCAGGCAGAGAGTCGGAAGTTCAAGGCTAGCCTTGGCACCAAGAGATCCTGCTTCAAGGAACAAAAGCAAACAACAAAAATGCCCTATTAAAATCTTTAGAAAGAGCCAGGCATGGTGGCACATGCTTTTTATGCCAGCACTCAGGAGCCAGAGACAAGAGGATCTCTGTGAGTTCAAGACCAGCCTGGTCTACATAGTGAGTTCCAGGCCAGCTGGGGCTATAAGAGTTTCCCCAGAAACCATGAGTCTTCCCTGGAGTTAGAGAAAGGGTAGACCTGGGTTCTCTGAGCATATCCCAGCATTAACATTAGCATCAGCAGCTTGGCAGAAAGTAGACTCACAGGCTCTTTCCAGAACAACCCATTCCAAAGCTTTGAGGATGGGGTCAGTACTTGAGTTTTAACAAGCCTGTGTAAGTTTGAGAACCACTCTGTGCTTGGACTTCCAGATGTGGCCACCATTCTTATCATGCCCATGACAGTTGCCTGGGCAGCCCAGTGGCCTTTAAACGCTCCTCTCCTCTCCTCGACTGTACCAACATACTTGCTGCGTACTGCACTTTTAGAGGATTTTTTTTATTAGCTTCCAGATCGGTTCTGCATAGAAAAATTAGCTGTGCTCAGGTGGGAACTGTTTGGTAATATGTTGGTAACAAACAGATTATTTAATCAGCCATGATTTATTAATGATGAATTAATTATACCTGATTGTGCACTTCTGCTAGCTAAATGGAGCTTTAAAAGACTTATTTTATTAATCATCGCAGTGCTAATTGCAGTCACAGAAGGCTCACTAATTAAACATGCAAGCCATATGCAGGACAAGTTGGGCTGCTGAGTCCTACAAGAAATAACCATTTTTTAGGGGAGTGAAAACAAACTTTATTTTATGCAATATTAAGGAGTTCCCTTGGCAATGTTAATTAATCACTGCACATTTATATAGTAATACTTCCAGACAGGAATTGCTCCCATCCATCAATAGACAGCGCTCTGGCGAGAGTCTGTGTTGTTTGGTCATGTTATTACAGTTTGTTTATACTTTCTTCTGTTAGTGATCATTTCTGTGTTTTCCAATTAGGGGATATGCATAAAATTGCTATGGACAGGGGACTGGTGGGTTAGGGTCAGTGGTTAAGAGAGCTTGCTGTGCAACTACGAGGACTGGAGTTCGGATCCCAGAACCCTTGTAACACCCTGGGAGTCCCACAAACACCTGTAATTCCAGCTGAGGGATTCGATACCCCGTTCTGGCCTCTGTCTGTACAGCCATGTTCAACCGCACACATAGGCATACACTTATGCCGATCCACACACACACACACACATAAATTAAAATGTTAATCTTGGGGCTGGAGAGATGGCTCAGAAGTTAAGAGCATTTGCTGCTCTTTCCGAGGACCCATGTTTGGTTCCCAACACCCACATGACAACGACTGTTCATAACTTCCATTCCAGGGGATCCGACGCCTTTTTCTGACCTCCATGGGTACTGTATGACACGGGTACACTTACATATATGCAGAATATACAGTTATACACATAAAATAAAATAAAAGTTTTATATATATATATATATATATTTTTTTTTTGTCTTTTTGAGACGGGGTCTCCCTGTAGCTCTGGCTGTCCAGGAACTCACTATGTAGACCAGGCTGGCCTTGAACTCACAAAGATCCACCTGCCTCTGCCTCCCAAGTGCTAGGAATAAAGGCATGCGCTGTCTGTGAGGGATTTTATTTATTGCTATTGCCCTAGGAGGGCCCAGCCCACTGTTGTTAGCGCTATCCCTGAGCAGGTGGGCCTGGGCTGTAGAAGTGGGAAACTGAGCAAGCCAGTACACAGTGTTCCTCCATGGTCTTCGCTTCGGTTCCTGCCTGCAGTTCCTGTCTCGGCTTCCCTTGATGGACTGCAGCTTGTAGAATAAAATAAACCCTTTCCTCTCGCAAGTTGGTTTTGGTCAGTGTTTAATCACAGCAAACAGAAAGAAAACTAAAACGCTGTTGTATTCCAAAAGGAAGAGCAGGCTGGGTGTGCCTGCTGCCCGTGGCTTTCCTGGGTAGATGGTTCACACTGCTGGCGTCGCCTACTTTCCACTGCCTGTGGCTTTCTTCTCACAGCTTCACTTACAATCAGCCCAGGGGCTGCCTGCTGGGACCCTGCTACACAGTGTTGGCTTCCCAGGCTTTCTTTTCAATCTTGGTGGAAGCCTCCATAACCCCGTAACACTGACGTTGTCCACGACTGCAAAAAACAGGGCAGTTTTGGTCTACCACCAGCTGGGGCTGGGGCCGAGCGCCTCCTACAGGGCTGAAGCAGTCCCTACATGCGTGGGAGGCTGAACACAGTGAGGGGAGTCTGAGAAGCAACTTCCTGGGTGACCAGTGTGAGCTGGATGCAGGAGGCTCTCATTTCTCCAGAGAAAGTCTTTCTGCCCAGCGTGGTGGCACACACCTTTAATCCCAGCACTTGGGAAGCAGAGGCAGGAGGATCTCTGTGAGCTCAAGGCCAGCCTGGTCTACAAAGCCAGTTCCAGACCAGCTGGGACTACATGGAGACCATGTCTCAAAAAGACAAAAACGAAACAAACGAAACTGGGAAAGTCTTTAAAATAGTTGACTTTTCCATACCCCTGAGCCTTGGGTGAGCGGGGCAATTCTGGGGTGTCCTCAGGGCCCACTTCCCACTGTTCCAGCACAGAGCACTTGAAGTGAAGGTAGGTGCACCTGTGTCATGCAATGACCTGAGATTAGAAGACCGTGGCAGAGCCCCTGGAACTAGAAGCCAATCTTTTTTTTGGTCTTTTTCGAGACAGGGTCTCCCTGTAGCCCCAGCTGTCCTGGAACTCTCACTCTGTAGACCAGGCTGGCCTTGAACTCACAAAGATCTGCCTGCCTCTGCCTCCCAAGTGCTAGGATTAAAGGCGTGTGCCACCATGCCTGGCTAGAAGCCAGTCTTTTAGAGGCTACATTTTTCTTAGTCCAACTATACACATTCTTTAATGATTGAACTGCTCATTCATCTTCCCTCCCTCCCTCCCTCCCTCCCTCCTTCCTTTCCTAGATTCTTATTTTTTTGCCACTTTTTATTGAAGCTTTGTGCATTTCATACAAAATTTCCAATCAGTCAAATCTAGACCCGTGCCCCCCTCCCTGCCCCCCCCCACCAGAGCTCATGCATTCTGCCAAACATGTTTTTCATCTTTTTCTCAGTCTCTCTCAAAATTCTCAATGTAGAAGTTTACTATTTGGAGCAGAAGTTCACCGTTTCACTCAGTTCTTTGACCCAGTCTTCTTCTTGTTATTCCTTCCAATATGCATCACTCCAAAATATACACATATGCATGCCACATATATCATAGGTTTTAGCATCTTCAGCTTATGATTTTTTTTTATTAGGCTGAAAGATGTCATGTTTGAAGTCTCCTCCTTGGCAAGCCCAAACCACCATCAGTTCTGCCCTTGTGCTCCCCACTGGGGTTTTCCCTTCCCATGGTCACCAAATGAGATCCAGTAAGCACCGCATCCTGTCTTGATCTTCCTGTACAGGTCTCCATGATACAGCCTGGCTAGTCCAACAATGGCAGTCTATACTCTGAAGAGGCCGGAACCCCAGTAGTAGCTCGGTTTACAAGTTGGATGTCTCAGCAGTCCCCATCTGGCACTGAAGGTTTGGAGGATTCTTGGAGGGACATGAGTTTATTTATTTATTTATTTATTTATTTATTTATTTATTTATTTATTTATTTATGTGTGTCTGTGTGTCTGTATCTGTCTGAGTGAATGTCAGGTGTACATGCCTGTAGAGGCCAGAAGAGGATGTCAGTTCTCTTGGAGCCGGAGTTAAGGTGAGCGCCCTCACCCCCTACATGGATCTGGGAACTGAACTCAGGAAGAACAGCCACAGATGTTCTCTAACTGCAGATCCTCCTGCTTCTATTTCTGGAGTGCTCTATGTCCCTATACCTGGTTCTAGCTAGGTTCAAGAAGTCTAATTCTTCTCTCTCTCTCTCTCTCTCTCTCTCTCTCTCTCTCTTTCTTGTCTCTCCCTCTTTTTTGGGGGTAGGGTTTCCCTATGTAGCCCAGGTCGGCTTTGAACTTTCAATCCTCCTGCCTCAGCCTCCTGAATGCAGGAATTACAGATGCGTGTGTGTGTGTGTGTGTGTGTGTGTGTATGTGTTTGTGTGTACCAACAGGCCCAGCCATTTTCAACTTCTTTTTTTGTTTTGTTTCATTTGATTTTTAAAATTTTATTTTTATTTTTTTTTCTGTGTATGAGTGTATTGTCTGCATGTATGTAAGTGCACCCGTGTCATGCAATGCCCACAGAAGTCAGAAGAAGGCATTGGATTCCCCTGGAAATGGAGTTATGGGTATTTGTTGGCCACCATGAGGGTCCTGAGAATAGATCCTGGGTTCTCTGCAGAGCAGTCGGTGCTCTTAATCACTCTAGTTCCAGGGGATCTGATGCCCTCTTCTGATCTCTGAGGGCATTGCATGACATGGGTGCACCTACCTACATGCAGGCATTAGACTCATACACATAAAGTAAAAATAATAAATAAAATATTTGAAAAAGAAAGAAAGAAAAAGGAAGGAAGAAAGAAAGCAGGCTGAGCATGCACTAAGAGAGCAAGCCAGTAGGCAGCACTCCTCCATGGCCTGTGCTTCGGCTCCTGCCTCCAGGTTCCTGCCCTGAGTTCCTACCTTAGACTCCCGGGAGATGTAAGACGAATAAATCCTTTTCTCCCAAAGGTGGTATTGGTCAGAGTGTTTTGTCACAGGGATTCAAGGTAAGCTAGAACAGGATGTGTTTGACTGAAGCTGTGTTTGGAAAACACAGTCTGTCACAAGACTCTAGGAAGAAGTCCCCACCTTGTGAAAATGAGACATAACAGGTTAGCAGGAACAAAGAATACCTTTATTTTAATAAAGAATATGGGGGCTTTAAGATGTAACTTCCATGAGACCATCATCCCCCACAGACATGGCCATGGTGGAAGAGGGCTTTGCAGTGATGCAATTTTGGGGGGTCATTTGTGTGAGTAATCCCTTGGCCATGCCAAGTAAACTCCAATAAATAAACTCATCGGTTCACAGAAATGCACAACCCTCAAATAATGTAAATCCTAAACCTGTGCTTATTTTAATTATTTACTGTATGTGGAGGTCAGAGGAGTCAGTTTTCTTGTTCCATCCTGTGGGTCTCCAGGCATCAAACTGAGGTACCCAGCCTTGGTGGCAGGCACCTGTACCTGCTCAGCTGTCTTGCAGGCCCCTTGTTGTGCTTTTAATGGAGCAAAAAACGTCTTTAAATCATTGTCAATGTCACCAAACACTCGATCATCATGAGTGAGACTTGAAAATACTCAACACACTGAACCAGGAAAAACTTTAAAGGAACTGGAAGCCTGTATATGTCAGCTTCCAAAGTCTCAGTGGGTCTCACACAAACTCACCGTGTTCTACAGCTCTGCATCAGGTGGAGGTGACACAGCTTCTTAGCTTCACTCTGTAGGACAGTGTCTAGGAGTCATCGTGTCCTGAGGCTGTCAAATGCTCTGGGGACACCAGAGTGGCTTTGGTCAGGGATGCGTGGTCTGTGACTTTGGGCAGTAGCCAGTTTGAGGTTATTGTAATACCTTTGGGTCAGTTTATTTTAAGTTACAATAGACAGTTTGTAAATTGCATTGGCCAACTGAAGGCTCTTTCCAGCTAAAATTGTAATTTCAGCATAAAAGAAAAGAAGAGGTAAGTTAAAAGCGAACACCTGTTCTTCTAAAATTGCTCTACTGCAGGTACGAGCCCCAGAGAGTTGGCAGATGGTTTTGTATTTCGAAGCCTGACCTTAGTAGCCCTTCATCAATCTTGAGTTGATTGATTCTCAAGAAAAAGGAAACACTGGTGTCCCAGGATACCCACGATACCTGTGATTTAGTTACTACCTGAAGACCAGCTAATTAGTGTACATGGATTCTCTTAAGTTTTCCTAACAAAGCTAGGAAGCCCTGGGCCCAGCCTGGCAGGGATAACTTCAGACTAGGTCATTAATTACTGTCAGGCCAGACATTGAGTTTCCCACAGACATAGGAGAAAGCATCCTCCTGCCCCATGGAGAACAGGTGACCCCCCAGGGCCTGCAGCTAGCTCTCCTGCATTGGATGCTTTAGCCACAGGGCTACCTAGATTTAAAAACCTTGCATCCACAGCACTGGCACCACTGACCACGTCCCTCATTCCCAGTCCGCTCGTGGCTGCAGGTGCTCAGGAGAGAGCTGGCCCCTTACTATAGGAAACTCTTCACTTCAAATTTAGGTGCTTTACTTATTTTTCTTTTGGAGTCAAAAGAGATTGTGTGTGTGTGTGTGTGTGTGTGTGTGTGTGTGTGTGTGTGTGTGTGTACATGTGCCACAATGTGCACATGGAGGTTACAGGACAACTTGGGGGAGTTGGTTTTCCCCGTACATCATGTGGGTTCTGGGGATCACACTCAGGTTGTCAGGCAGGCTTGGTGGCAGGCGCTTTTATTGGCTGAGTCTTTAGCCGCCTCCTGCCCTGCTCGTTTAAGGCAGGGAGAGACTTGATTCACACTTTTCAATTATCCCCTAGAAGGACCTCTCGCTTCCCCTCAATGTCAGGCTCTTGACTCTACCTCTCTCTCTGTCTCTGTCTCTGTCTCTCTCTCTCTCTGTGTCTCTCTCTCTCTGTCTCTCTTTGTCTCTCTGTCTCTTTCTCAAGTTACAATAGTTTGTGAATTTCAGCAGCCAATGACAAGGTCTTTCCAGCTAAAATTGTAATTCATCATAAAAGAAAAGCTACACACACACACACACACACACACACACACACACACACACATACTCATTCACTACAGCAGTAACTTGGTTACTGGTCTCATGTAGCCCAGGCTGACCTTGAACTTGCTGTGTAGCTGAAGCTGACCTTATACTCCGGAATCTCCTGCTCATCTCCCAAGTACTGGAATTAGAAGCATGTGCCACCAGGCCTGGTCTTTTGAGTGGATCCTTGTTTTGAAACAGGGTCTTTCATTGTGTGCTTACACTGTAGCCCCATGGGGATGGGTACCACCTGCCTGACTAGGCCTCATTTCATTCCTGACCCCTCAGTCTTCATTCTTCCAAATTAGGACTAAACTGGAAAGGACCAGGGGCCTATGTGGGAAACAATACCATAGCATCCCCCCCAGGGTCTCTCTGTGACCCCAGATGGCCTGGAACTCAGTATCTAGACCAGACTGGCCTCAATCTCACAGAGACCACCTGCTTCTGCCTCCTGAGTGTTGGGATTAAAGGTAAGTGCCACCGGCCCTTGCTTTTGTTTCTTTGAGACGCAGTCTTGTTAATTTGCCCGCACTGCTGCAGAACTCCTCCATTCAAGTGATCTTCCTGCCTCTGTCCCAGAAGCACCAAGGACTAGGGGCCTGCACCACCACACTCAGCTCCCTTCTCCTTAAAGATTAGGTTCTGCCGAGCGTGGTAGTGCATGCCTTTAATCCCAGCACTCAGGAGGCAGAGGCAGGCAGATCTCTGTGAGTTCAAGGCTAGCCTGGTCTACAGAGCGAGCTCCAGGCCAGCAGGGACTAAAGGGAGACCCTGTCTCAAAAAGACAAAAAAACAAAAAA
Organism: Rhizomys pruinosus; assembly: GCA_009823505.1. Classification (NCBI taxonomy): domain Eukaryota; kingdom Metazoa; phylum Chordata; class Mammalia; order Rodentia; family Spalacidae; genus Rhizomys; species Rhizomys pruinosus. The sequence goes on along the minus strand of VZQC01011025.1, from coordinate 505,376 downwards.
AAAAAAAAAAGATTAGGTTCTTTGTGTTTCTTCCTTACTAAGAAGGTTAAGCAGCCAGGCCTGGTAGTTCAGGCCTGTGCAGTGCCAGCTACTCTGGTGGCCAAGGCAAGTTCTCAGACCTGGGCATGATACAGATGGGCTAGCAAGTGTGAGACTCTAGATTTATCCTCCAGACTTGCAAGGAACAGGGAAGCAGGGGCAAGATAATCAAGGGAATTGGGCATAGAGACACATGCCTGTACCTAGGAATTACATGCCTATAACTCAGGAGCCAGAGGCAGGAGGGTTTCCAGCTTCAGACCAACCTGGGCTTTGTAGATCCAAAGCAACAACAATAAAGAAACTCCTGAAAAAACAAAAAAACAACCAAAAACAAGCAGCAAGCATGTTAGCATGGATAGCTGATTAGAATGGCAGTGATTGGGGCTGGAGAGATGGCTCAGTGGTCAAGAGCGCCGACTGCTCTTGCAGGGGACCAGGGTTCGATTCCCAGCACCCATATGGAGGCTGAGAACCATCTTTAACTCCAGTTCCAGGGGAATCTGAGGCCCTCTTCTGACCTCTGTGGCATTGCACAACATAGGTGCACCAACCTACACGCAGACAGTACACTCATACACATAAAAAATAATAAAATAAAATAAAAAATTTTAAAAATCAGTAAACTTGAAATGTTAAATTAAAAAAAAAAAAAGAATGGCAGCGATTATGGAGAGTTGGAATGTGAAGATCCAGAATCAAGGCAATTAATTATCTTGCCAATCACTTCGGGTTATTACCTACTTCTGGTGTGTGCCTGTATCAGGTACATTTTTTTTAAATGTATAAATAGATTCCTATCTTCTGTCAATCCAACAGCTAAGAATGTCATCAGACGGCATCCAAAGTCCATGATAGACAGAAGAAATCTACTGGATGTAGTCACCAATGTATTTTTAAAAAATGTCTTGGCTACAGGGAGACCCTGTCTCAAAAAGACCCCCCCCAAAAAAATAAATAAAAATAAAAAAAATGTCTCGATGGGGCCAGAGAGGTGCTCAGTGGTTAAGAGCTCTGGCTGAGAAATTTCGAGGCTCTGAGTTCAGATCCTTCACCCGTGTGACAAGCTGTGCATCTTACAAATGTTTGTAGCTCCAGCTCCAAGAAATCCAAAGCCTTCTTGTAGCCTGTAAACATACATGTATACTGGCACACACATGGGGACACACACACACACACACACACACACGACTAAGTTAAATCTTAAAGCTGACTTTACTGTCTTGGTAATGTACGACTCACTTTTTTATTTCATTGTGAAATTTTCACACAGTTTCTTCAACAGTGATCAACCCATGACCAACTTTGTTCCCTAGGTGCCCAAAGCCGGGCGTCCTGTACTCCATCGTGGGCTTCCCCCGGGGAGGGGGCATCTGGCTGTCTGTCCCTTACTCTGCTCTGGAGGACTAAACCTTGGGAACATTTCCAGTGTCACATTCTATTTTGCTTGATGGGGAAACTCAAGGCGTCCTGGTGGCGAGCAGGACAAAAGGACAGATGTGCAGCGCTGCTGTGAACGAGGGCGTCTCTGGAGATGACCTTCCAATCCTCCTTTAATGTTTAGGAGAGCTTTAATTATGCCACCAGCAGTCCTCACTTTAACAGTCACAGCCGCCTGGCTGTTTGGTAGAAGAGTGTCTGCCCGGATTTGCATAGAGCATGGACCCTAATTAGAATGTCAAAAGTTGGTGGCTTAGAAGCTCTGTTGCACAGTGACTTGTGATCGTTCTGATGTGGTCCGATTTCCCATCATTACGACTGTCTGTCTTTTTCCTCACTCAGTCCTGTCTTTGGAAATGATTTGTAACAAAAACAAAACAGAAGCAAATTAGCAACTATCTTGTGAGGCTGACCTTCAAAAACATTTATGGAGTTCCATTCCTTAATCGACACCATGATTTCAGTTTCTATATAAACTAATAGTCACATAGATAATTTAGATTCAGCACTGGTAACGACCAAAGCCCAGCTTTGAATCCCCTGCCCCTTCGGGTCTAATCACTTTCAGGTTGTTCCATGAGAAAATAGTCATTGGAATTTCAATCTTTGAATGTAAGATTGGTTGTAATTACAATATATTCCTCAATACATAACATTTTAAATTATGTGTAGAGTGTCTATGACTCCATGATTTTCAAGTCCAAAGGGACTGAGAAAAAACATAATTCTGGGGCTCAGGCATAGGACCCCCCACCCCCCCGCCTGTTAGAGATGCATGGGTGATTTCTGGGTCTGGCTGGTGAGCCACTTATTAGGGTTCCAGTTCAATCAGGCATTCTGTCTTTCCGCCCTCATTTCTATTTAACAGGAGGCCACCTTGTTAATTAGTTGAGGGTACGGAGCGTCTCTAATCTCCTGGGGATAGCTTCAAGCCCCCAGAATTGGATAAGAGGGTGACTCCAGCCTGGGGCATGGCTGTCCTCTCCCCTGTAACATATGGAAAACCCACCCGGCCTTCAGTCCAGGTTCCCAAAGCAGGCATTAGTGGCGAGGCCTTCCCTGCTGGGAACACACCCCGCAAAGCCGATGGCAGGAGAGGCCCACGCAGCTTTTAGACAAGACAGCATCTGGCAAACCATGCCAATTGGAAATCAATGGCCTCCCCGGGTGGGTTGAATTTTATGGTTATTTGCACAAACTTACTTCGCCTAATAGACAGGAGAGAGCTCACAGCATCCTCCCAGGCTTCTTCCGGTGCAGTGTCAGGTCTTGGTAGCCCATCAGTAGTTGAATTAGAGTCCATTTACTAGGAGCTAGTGTTGGACCCTTGCATTCAGAGTCAGATTATTGGTGGGGTTAGTCACTGTATTTATTCAGAGCCTGAAGTGTGAGCATCAGGATAGTGCATGTCATCCCGGGAGTCCCCCTACCACACTGTCCCCAGATACAGGTTCCTCCGCCCGGCACTGACGGACTCATAAGTTCCATGTATGGATATTTTTCTTCGACTGGTACAGGATTTTGTAGTGGACAAATACAGGTTCCGTCACTCACTAGCAAAAGGACCTTGGGGCAAGTCTCTTATCCTCTCTGTGCCTCCTTTTCTAGAAAGTGGTGAAAATTGGGCTGGGAAGACAGTCCAGTGGATAAGAGCACTCGCTATGCCAATGTGAGGACCAGAGTTCAGATCCCAGCATCAGGAGAAGAGGTCAGTGTGGCTGTTCACAGTAGCCTTGAGGGGCAGAGGCAGAGGATCGCTGGGGCTTGCCAGCCAGCAGACTAGCTCCAGTTCAATGAGGAGTGACCCAGTGTCTCCTCCCGGCCCTCTGCAGTGCCCACAGGCACATACCTGGATGAGTACATGCACATACACCACACATACCTGCATGAGTACATGGACATACACCACACATCCCTGCATGAGTACATACATATACACCACACATACCTGCATGAGTACATGAACATACACCACACATACCTGCATGAGTACATGGACATACACCATACATACCTGCATGAGTACATGAACATACACCACACATAACTGCATGAGTACATGGACATACACCACACATACCTGCATGAGTACATGCACATACACCACACATACATGCATGAATACATGCACATACACCACACATACCTGCATGAGTACATGCACATACACCACACATCCCTGCATGAGTCATACATATACACCATACATACATGAACACCCACAGACATGAAATACAACAAATGGTGAAAATGGTGATGCCCATTTCACTGAGCTGCTGAGAGGATGAAGTGTGGTAACGCAGTGAAAGGCCTTAACAGAGTGCCTGGAGCATCCGGTCCATGAACCTTGAGTGTGGCTGGAGAGACGGCTCAGTGGTTATGAGCACTGGCTTCTGTTAGGTTTGGTTTGAGGGAAGATAGAGAGGAGAAAATGTCAGAACTCCGATGAGAAGGAAGTCGGGTTTATTTCAGGCATGGCGGCTGGCCTGCCTGTGTCGGGATTAGGATGGGCAGCAGCAGAATGTCCCAAAGTGGCAGTTTTTATACCCAAGCACACAGGAAGTGGGCTTACAATGGAATGGGTGACAGAAGATAGGGGAGTGGGCGTAGGTGGGTCTGGGGCTGGTGTCTATAGAAGCATCTGGAGATAAACTGAGGCTTGTGACCAGTATCAGTAGGACCCTGACTGGAGCAACTTTCTCGGAACTTCTACCTAGTTGGCTTCCTGGAAAATCCCCAACTTAGGTGGGCCTACGACCTTACAGATTCTCTCAGGGAGGGGTTCCATTCCCAGCACCCACATCGTGGTTAACAACCACTCCAGTTTGAGGAGATCTGACGCCCTCTTCTGACCTCCATAGGCACTGCATGAGACAGGTACATTTACACACATGCAGGCTATACACTCATACACATAAAATAAAAAAATAAGAAATAAAAAAATTAACTTCGAGTATTAAAAAAATGACAGTAAAGATCGAGACATGGTGGCACACACCTTTAATTCCAGGAATTGGGAGGCAGAGGCAGGTGGATCTCTGTGAGATTGAGGCCAGCTGGTCTACATAGCAGAGTTCCAGGCCAGTAACTTGCACAGGGGCTACAGGGAGATTCTGTCTCCAAAAAATAAACAAACAAAAATGACAAAATCTGGATGTGTTGGCGCATGCCTTTAATCCCAGCACTCGAGAGGCAAAGATAGGCAGATTTTTGTGAGCTCAAAGCTAGCCTGGTCTACATAATGAGTTCCAGGCTAGCTGGTTTTCATAATGGGATCTTGTCTCAAAGAAACACAAAAAATTATTCAGAAAGTGCTGGGAATACAGCTCAGCTATGTTGGTAGAGTACTTGCCCAGTATTCTGCGGGGTCTGGAGGAAGATCTAGGATAGCGGTATTTTGGGTGTCAAATGAGTGAGTTTATTAAACAAGTAGCAAGGAAAAGTGAAAGCACAAAAAGTAGCAGCAGATAGAAATGACAGAATGTGCCAGGCGTGGTGGCGCACACCTTTAGTCCTAGCACTTGGGAGGCAGAGGCAGGCGGATCTCTGTGAGTTCAAGGCCAGCCTGGTCTACAGAGTGAGTTCCAGGACAGCTGGGGCTATAGGGAGACCCTGTCTCAAAAAGACCAAAAAAAAAAATTAAAAATTTAACTTACATTTACTTATTGTTGTGGGGGAGGGAGGCACGTGTGTGTGTGTGTGTGTGTGTGTGTGTGTGCGTGTGTGTGTGTGTGTATGTGTGTGTGTGTATCATGGCACACATGTGGAGAGCAGAGGAAAGCTTGCAGGAATTGGTTGGCTCTCCCCTTCCACCATGTGGGACCCAGGGATTGAACTCAGGTTGTCAGGCTTGGTGGCGAGTGCCTTAACCCACTGAGCCATCTCACTACCTTCAAAAAATGCTATATCTTTAAAATTAGTGTTGCTCAGGGTTGGAGAGATGGCCTAGCGGTTAAGAGTGCTGACTGCTCTTGCAGAGGACCTGGGTTTGATCCCCAGCACCCACATGGCGGCTAAGAACTGTCTCTGACTCCAGTTCCAGGGGAATCCGAGACCCTCTTCTGACCTCTGCTGCATTGCACAAGGGTGCACAAACCTGCATGCAGACAGTACATTCATACACATACAAGAATAAATAAAAACTAACTAAATAAATAAAAATAAAAAAATAAAATTAGTGCTGCTCATTCAAGTATTGTGCTTCTGGCTCTTTAAGCATACCTGTCCTGTTCATATGTGATTGGTCAAAAGAACCCCAAAAAGGTCTAAGCCAGCTTTTTGCCTCCAAGAAAGCAGCCTGAGGCAAAATGAGATAACTACAATGTGTTTGAAGTAACTGCTTTACTTATTCTTAACCTGAAGTCCTAATACTTCCTCTGCTGTCTAAACTGTCTCCCTGCACCCAGGAGGCAGAGGCGTGTGTATATCTTGGTCTGGTTTGGGTGGAGATCTTTGGAGCTTGGGAATTCCCAAGCATGGTAGCTGTGCTTCTGTTTCTCTGGTTGGAGACCCACGTGGGCTCTTGCACGTGGGTCAGTGGAGGTGCTGCATGGCTTCTACTGGGGTGCATTATGGGAACTGATTCCAAGATGGCCTGGGATTCCAAGATGGTCTCTTGCCTTCAGAGGGTGAGAGAGGGCAGCTGGGACTGCCATTGGGCTTTGGGCTTCTGCAGTGTTACCTCCCTGAGCCTGAACTGCTGTCCTGCTGGTCTGGCTAGCTGTGTGCTGTGTGCTGAGTACTTGTGTTTTTTGTTTGTTTTTTTTTTTTTTTTTGTTCTTTTTGAGACAGGGTCTCCCTGTAGCCCCAGCTGACCTGGAACTCACTCTGTAGACCAGGCTGGCTTTGAACTCACAAAGATCCGCCTGCCTCTGCCTCCCAAGTGCTAGGATTAAAGGCGTGAGCCACTATGCCCAGCTATGTGTGCTTGTGTTTTAATCTCTGAAACTTTCTAGGTGAATTAGACAGAGTTAACTGCAGATAACTATGGGTGAATCAAACTCATGAAAACTATTTAACTTCACTTCATGCTTCTGAGATTGTCAGTCTCTAAGTGGTCTTTAATAATGGATTGGGGGCTGGAGAGATGGCCTAGCCATTAAGAGCGCCGACCGCTCTTACAGAGGACCCGGGTTCGATCCCCAGAACCCACATGGCAGCCGAGAACTGTCTGAAACTCCAATTCCAGGAGAACTCCAGTTCCAGGGGAATCTGACACCCTCTTCTGACCTCCGCGGCATTGCACGACACGGGTGCACAGACTTGCATGCAGACAGTACATTCATACACATACAGAAATAAATAAAAATTAATTTAAAAAAATTAAAAAAAATAATGGATTGATCTGGGGCTGGAGAGATGGCTCAGTGGTTAAGAGCGCCAACTGCTCTTGCAGAGGACCCGGGTTTGATTCCCAGCACCCACATGGCAGCTAAGAACTGTCTTTAACTCCAGTTCCAGAGGAATCCGGTGCCCTCTTCTGACCTCCGAGGCATTGCATGACATGGGTGCACCAACTTACATGCAGACAGTACATTCATACACATAAAAAAATAAATAAAATAAAAAAATAAATAAAAATTAAAAAAATGGATTGATCTGCAGGGCGTGGTGGCGCAAGCCTTTAATCCTAGCACTCAGGAGGCAGAGGTAGGTGGATCTCTGTGAGTTCAAGGCCAGCCTGGTCTATGGAGTGAGTTCCAGGCTAGCTGGGGTTACAGGGAGACCTTGTCTCAAAAACACCAATAAATAAATAAAAAAATAAATATAATAATGGATTGATCTTTATTGCCTTATTAATGTTATGGATCAGAAACAAGCATTTTCCAGAGCAGGGGTATTCAATTAATGTATTTTGTGAAGAGCAGAAGTTGGATAATCTTACCACACCATAACCCTGAATCCTGAGACTGGGGGCCACTCCTGGGAGTTCCCTAGGGGATTGTGGTAGGCCACACCCTTAATCCTAGTATGCCTCCAATCTGAGCATAGCTGAGGTTTAGCTTAAGGTTGGAAATAATGATTTCTGTACAAAATGGAGTTTATCTGGTGCATCTCATTTTTCATCTCTTATTAAGTTGGAAACCCAGTTAGGGATATTTACTACATTTCTGAAAATGCTCTAAAGTTTTGGTATTGAAACTAGTTTGTCATGATATTGTGGCTAACCACAGTATTTATTTTATAGGACTGCTTAAATGTATAGACTTATGCTCAATGCTAAGGGAATAATTATAAAAACGAATACTAATTTAATTCATATCAAATTGATTGTTAAATCTCAGGTTACAATCTATTTCTATGCTTGGATACATGTGGAGACATTTGCCAGGCCTATGTAAAATACCTCTAAGCATTCAAAGAGAATTGGTCATTCAAAACCTGCTTCCAGGCTTGCAAGGACATCTCACCGTTTATACTAGTGTATTTGAGATAACCTTCCCATCTCATTATAAATATTAATTACTTAGTACATCTTCACATCTAAGGGTCAGTCTGTTTATATCTAGTCAAGGTTTATTTAAGAGTGTTTAGTTTTTGTCCAAGCTTTATCTACACATCACATGGCACTTCAAGGTTTAGTAAAAGGATGAGATATACAGAGTTGTTAATTTTCAGACCACTCCTGGACTCCCTGTTACAGATTTTAATCTGTAACAGAAGTAAATGGACATAGACAAGTAGTGGGTTATCTCTGGTTGCTGAAAGATGTACTTCATTATTCTCTGTACCATGTAAGTGTTACTTTTGATATTTCCTTTGACCTAACAAAATAATTTGGCTCAAAAAAAGCTTGGTTCTCCCTCCCTGAATGAGCTGCATGCAGTCCAGAAGGAGACAGTTTGGGTGGGCTTGGTAATCCCTATCGGTTTATTTCCTGTCTTTAGGTATGTGATACAACTCCTGCCTTCCTGGAAGAACTATGAATCAGGATATGGGAGTCGGGGAAAGAAAGAGACTGTTTCTATATGTAGTAAATTGTAGTAAACAGTTTCCTGAAATCATTTACTTTTCTCTCATGGTCTATATCTGCTTAACCTATGTTAAATCTCTCTTCCAGTCAGTGTTATACAAGGCTGCTTGGGCTTTTGTCCAAGCCTTATATAAAATATTATACAGTAATTAAAAGTATCAGGCTTTAAAAATAATAGTATCAGGCTGGTGCAACTTAGACTTTCTGGATGGTTAATGACCATATTTAATGCCTGTACCAATTTGGCTGAGAGACTTAAGGGATAACTTTTGTTCCTTGCCCTCTGAGGTCCACTAAGTCCCAGGGGACTATGTATGGGGGCAAACCTTGAAATGTCTTGCAAATGTGTTACTAGTCTTCCTGTGCAGGGAGGTCTTAGAGATTCACAAATGGGACTCCAGCCAATGTCCAGTCTATAAAGAGGAAAGTCTCATGCTTCAAAAAGGGAAGCCTAGTCCTACAAGACCTGACTTTGTCCTCGAGTGGATGGAACTGGTAAATGAAAAGCCAAAAGGAGCCAGAGGCTCCCTCCCCCTCCAAAACCCAAGTGACCCCTGAGAACCAGATCTTCAACTGACCTAGAGAAAACAAAAACCTTGGTCAATCTGGGATTACTGTGTGGCCTTAAACATCCAAAGGAAAAGGAAAGTGTAACCAGAAATAATCAGTAAGGCNAAAAAAAAGGAAACAAAAACCTGGCACACGCCTTTAATTCTAGCACTTGGGAGGCAGAGGCAGGTGGATCTTTGTGAGTTCAAGGCCAGCCTGGTCTACAGAGCGAGTTCAAGGACAGCTGGGACTACAGGAGACCCTGTCTCAAAAATACCAACCCTACCAAAAAAACCCACCTTGGTTAATCTGGGCTAACCGTGTGGTCTGAAACATCCAAAAGGAAAGTATAACCAAAAATAAATAATCAGTAAAGTATGAGAAATTGTACTTCAGGTATAAAACTTCAGATCTTAGTAAAAGACAACAAGTAGCCAGTTTCTTGAGTTCCTTAGCAGCATGGTCTGTGCCAAAAGCTGGGAATGCCAAAAACTATGTGCTCCCCCCCTCCACTAGCCTTAGAGTGGGGAATCCTGGACAGCATAACCCCCATGGCTGTATCCCCTAATGGACCCCCTAAGTAACGGGATATGGGCCTCATCCTCCATCCTGTCACTGCCTTATCTGGTGTTCGCAAGACCATACCCAACAACCCACCTATACCAGTTTTAATCAATTTTTGTTTGTTCTCCCTTCAGATAAATATGAACACATCCCTGATGACAACAGTGACATCCAGGTGTAAAGCATCTCACCCCTCTTCATCATCCCTCATCAGCATGAAGCAGAAAAACGTTGCCCCCTATCCCTATGACACAAAAAGGTGGAACGCAAGGTTGTGGCCCACCTAAGTCAGAGACGTCAGAAGGCCAATTGAGGCAGAAGTTCTGAGAGATAATTATCCTGGAATGCATTCCTGTAAATGCATTCCTGAGAAATGCTGCCACAACATCCTGCAATCAGACCTCACTGGAGACCAGAACCAGGCCTCGGTCTCTCTACAGATGCTCCTACTGATGCCAGTCACAGGTCCCAGTCTCTCTCGAGATGCTCCTGCCGATCCCAGTCACAGGTCCCAGTCTCTCTCGAGATGCTCCTGCCGATCCCAGTCACAGGTCCCAGTTTCCCTCGAGATGCTCCTGCCGATCCCAGTCACAGGTCCCAGTCTCTCTCGAGATGCTCCTGCCGATCCCAGTCACAGGTCCCAGTCTCTCTCGAGATGCTCCTGCCAATCCCAGTCACAGGTCCCAGTCTCTCTCGAGATGCTCCTGCCAATCCCAGTCACAGGTCCCAGTCTCCCTCGAGATGCTCCTGCCGATCCCAGTCACAGGTCCCAGTCTCTCTCGAGATGCTCCTGCCGATCCCAGTCACAGGTCCCAGTCTCTCTCGAGATGCTCCTGCCGATCCCAGTCACAGGTCCCAGTCTCCCTCGAGATGCTCCTGCCGATCCCAGTCACAGGTCCCAGTCTCCCTCGAGATGCTCCTGCCGATCCCAGTCACAGGTCCCAGTCTCTCTCGAGATGCTCCTGCCGATCCCAGTCACAGGTCCCAGTTTCCCTCGAGATGCTCCTGCCGATCCCAGTCACAGGTCCCAGTCTCCCTCGAGATGCTCCTGCCGATCCCAGTCACAGGTCCCAGTCTCTCTCGAGATGCTCCTGCCGATCCCAGTCACAGGTCCCAGTTTCCCTCGAGATGCTCCTGCCGATCCCAGTCACAGGTCCCAGTCTCCCTCGAGATGCTCCTGCCGATCCCAGTCACAGGTCCCAGTCTCTCTCGAGATGCTCCTGCCGATCCCAGTCACAGGTCCCAGTTTCCCTCGAGATGCTCCTGCCGATCCCAGTCACAGGTCCCAGTCTCCCTCGAGATGCTCCTGCCGATCCCAGTCACAGGTCCCAGTCTCTCTCGAGATGCTCCTGCCGATCCCAGTCACAGGTCCCAGTCTCTCTCGAGATGCTCCTGCCGATCCCAGTCACAGGTCCCAGTCTCCCTCGAGATGCTCCTGCCGATCCCAGTCACAGGTCCCAGTCTCCCTCGAGATGCTCCTGCCGATCCCAGTCACAGGTCCCAGTCTCCCTCGAGATGCTCCTGCCGATCCCAGTCACAGGTCCCAGTCTCCCTCGAGATGCTCCTGCCGATCCCAGTCACAGGTCCCAGTCTCCCTCGAGATGCTCCTGCCGATCCCAGTCACAGGTCCCAGTCTCCCTCGAGATGCTCCTGCCGATCCCAGTCACAGGTCCCAGTCTCCCTCGAGATGCTCCTGCCGATCCCAGTCACAGGTCCCAGTCTCCCTCGAGATGCTCCTGCCGATCCCAGTCACAGGTCCCGGCTTCCCTCGAGATGCTCCTGCCGATCCCAGTCACAGGTCCCAGTCTCTCTCGAGATGCTCCTGCCGATCCCAGTCACAGGTCCCAGTCTCTCTCGAGATGCTCCTGCCGATCCCAGTCACAGGTCCCGGCTTCCCTCGAGATGCTCCTTCTGACAGCAGCCACAGGCCCACCTATGCCCATTCCCCCATCTCCTCGCCCCCACTTCCTTGAAAACGCACTTCCTTGTGTGCCTGGGTATAAAACTGTCATTTGAGGGACATTCTGATGCTGGTCATCCTAATCCCGACAGACAGGCCAGCTGCCATGCCTGAATTAAAGCTGACTTCCTTTTCCTCGGAGTCCTGACATTTTCTCTTCTCTGAGCTGAATCTCCTCTCAAAATGAACCTAAGACCAAGAACCGTTTTAGAAGCACTTGATCCCAAATCCTGGGTCCTTTAGGAACCAGAACTTAGGACTAGTCCCAGCCACCATAGTAGCTGCGCCAGGTACGACATAAACCCTGACACTGTTTCTTCACGGTGGTAGTTCAGGTTTCCTTTGCTTAAGGCCTAAGTGAGAACTGCCACCAGTCAAGCAGCATCTGCATATTTTTTTAAATTTATTTATTTCTGTATGTGTCTGCATGCAAGTTTGTGCACCCATGTCGTGCAATGCCGCAGAGGTCAGAAGAGGGTGTCGGATTCCCCTGGAACTGGAGTTCTCCTGGAATTGGAGTTACAGATGCTTCTCAGCCGCCATGTGGGTGCTGGGGATCGAACCCAGGTCCTCTGCAAGAGCAGTCGGTGCTCTTAACTGCTAGGCTATCTCTCCAGCCCCCAGCATCTGCATATTTTTGAGCACTCTAGCAAGACTCAGATGGTTAAGATTGGCCCCTTCCCTCAAAGAACTTAAAACATAATTGGCAAAGTAGGAAATAGGTTCATAGGAAGGCAGTAATTTTATTTTATTTTCTTTAATTTTATTTATTGATGTGTATGAATGCACTGTCTGCACGTAGGTTTGTGCATCTGTGTCGTGCAATGGGAAGGCAGTAATTTTAAATCATTCAGTTTTGGGGCTGGAGAGATGGCTCAGTGGTTAAGAACACTTGTTGCTCTTCTGGAGGATCCCAGCTTTGTTCTTTTTTTAAAATTTTATTTATGAGCTGGGCGTGGTGGCCCATGCCTTTAATCCTAGCACTTGGGAGGCAGAGGCAGGTGGATCTTTGTGAGTTCAAGGCCAGCCTGGTCTACAGAGTGAGTTCCAGGACAGCTGGGGCTACAGGGAGACCCTGTCTCAAAAAGACAAAAAAAATAAAAAAATAAAATTTTATTTATTATTTTTTATGTGTATGAATGTACTGTCTACATGTAGGTTGGTGCATCCGTGTCATGCAATGCCGCAGAGGTCAGAAGAGGGTGTTGGATTCTTCTGTAACTGGAGTTAAAGATGGTTCTTAGCCGCCATGTGGGTACTGGGAATGGAACCCGTATCCTCTGCAAGAGCAGTTGGTACTCTTAACCACGGAGCCATCTCTCCAGCCCCCACCCCCAGCTCTGTTCTTAACAACCACACTGGTACCTCACAGCTCCAGCTCCAGGGGTATCTAATGCCCTTCTGGCCTCTGAAAACAGCTGTACACACACACACACACACACACACACACACCACACTCATAAATCTTTTAAAAATTATTCAGTTTGGCAGGCATGGTGGCGCACGCCTTTAATCCTAGCACCTGGGAGGCAGAGTCGGGCGGATCTCTGTGAGTTCAAGGCCAGCCTGGTCTACAGAGAAAGTTCCAGGACAGCCAGAGCTACAGGGAGACCACCAAAAGCTGGGCGTGGTGGCGCACGCCTTTAATCCTAGCACTTGGGAGGCAGAGGCAGGCAGATCTTTGTGAGTTCAAGGTCAGCCTGGTCTACAGAGTGAGTTCCGGGACAGCCGGAGCTACAGGGAGACCCTGTCTCAAAAAAGACCAAAAAAAAAAAAAAAATCATCCAGTTCTGTTTCTAGTGCCTAGAACAGTACCTGACATATATAGCAAGTGCCATAAAATCATCGTTGAAGAAATGGAAATCAGTTTGAAACAATGAAACTTGTTGGTATATTATTGCCAAATGAATAGCAGGGGTGTAGACATATGACTCCTAATTTGGGGTTGTGTCTGTACAGCCTTATAGTCCACTACCATAGCTGTTTCCCCCCCTTTGCTGGAGGGACTGGGGCCCAGCCAAGGAAATGAGAGCCACAAAGGACTGTGAGGAAAGCTGAGTGTCTAGACGTGCGATAACTTCAGCCAAGGTGTGCAAACTGCTGAAGGAACAAAAAATAGACACTAATAAGATAAACAGACCACTCCCTGGGCCCAGGCAGGGATGGACATGGGGCTGGCCTGGGCCAGTGAGCCTGGGCTGTTAGTAGGAGCTGACTCAGGAACAGCCTGAAACCTGGACGGTAATCAGAGCCACCCTTTGGGGAAGTGAGCCACCTGCTCTAACAAAAGTGCAGAACAGCGGATGTCACACTTTCAGAGACAGAGCAAAGGCGGCAGGTCTGTGTCCTTTGCTTTTAGAGGACACGATCCCCCCAAAGTAGGAGGATAAAGAATTGGGTTGCTATGGAAACAGGGACTTTTTCTATGTGGATGGGTCCTTCTACCTATCTTTTTCTCCTTTCCTTTCCTCTCCGCTTTTCCTTTAATATTTATTATTGTTATCATTTGAAACTTTTTTGCATTCATTTATGTATATGTTTGTGTAGGGGGCACACACATGCCCTGGTACACATGTGGAGGTCAGAGGACAACCTGTGGAATTGCTTCTCTTCCTCCACCATGTAGATCAACCCAAGCTGTCAGCTTGGTGGCAAGCACCTTGCCACTGAACCATCTCTCTGGTCCTATGTATTGTTTGTTTGTCTAAATATTTATTTTTTTTAATTTTTTTTATTTATTTCTTATGTGTATGAATGTACTGTTTGCATGTAGGTCTGTGCACCCGTGTCATGCAATGCCACAGAGTTCAGAAGAGGGTGTCAGATTCCCCTGGAAATGGAGTTAAAGACAGTTCTCGGAGGCCAAGTGGGTGCTGGGGAATCAAACTCGAGTCTTTTGCAAGAGCAGTTGTCATGCTTAACCACTAGGCCATCTCTCCAGCCCCAAATATTTATGTTTTTACTTTTATTAAGTGTATGTGTGTGTGTATATGTAAATGCCAGGTGTGTGGCAATGTCCACTGAGGCCAGAAGAAGATGTTGGATCCCCTGGAACTAGAGGTACAGGCAGTTGTGAACTACCTGATGTGGGTTCTGGGAACTGAACTCGGGTCCTTTGCAAGAGTAACATCCACTATTTTTCTTTTTTAAGTCTTTTTTTTTTTTTTTTTTTGAGACAGGGTCTCCCTGTAGCTCTGGCTGTCCTGGAACTCACTCTGTAGACCAGGCTGGCCTTGAACTCACAGAGATCCACCTGCCCCTGCCTCCCAAGTGCTAGGATTAAAGGCGTGCACCACCACGCCCAGCTCAGCACATCCACTCTTAACCACAAGTATCTCTCCAATATTTATTTATTTATTTATTTATTTATTTATTTATTTATTTATTTATTTTTGAAACAAGGTCTTACTATGCAGCCCAGTCTGGCCTTGAACTCATGACTCTCTGGCTTCCGCCATCCAAATGTTGTGATCGAAGAAGTAGAGCACCAGGTTCAGCTCTCAGAAGTATTTCTTGTGCATCTATTTTTGTCCTAGACACAACTCTGGGTGCTGAGGATATAGCTAGGAGAGGTGTGGAGGAAGCCTGTAAGCAAACAAGGAAGGAAACAGAATATCAGAGTTGTGTGACACAGAGGAGTTAACCAGTAAAGATCTGGAGGAACTGTATTAAAATGGAGGGAACACGTAGCACGAGGTGAGTTTGGCCAGAGTCAGAGGAGCAGTGAGCAGCCTTCTGAGGGGGCGGTGGTAGGGTGGTAGAAAGGTGTTAGAGGTGATGTCATTTCCGTTCAGTAGAGATGGAGGAGTGGGTGGGTTGGTTCAAGAAAGGACCTGACATAAAATTACCCTTCAAGGGGGCTTGAGAGATGGCCTAGCGGTTGAGAGTGCCGACTGCCCTTTCAGAGGACCTGGGTTCGATCCCCAGTACCCACATGGCGGCTGAGAGCCGTCTTTAGCTCCAGTTCCAGGGGAATCCGACACCCGATTCTGACCTCTGAGGCATTGCACGACACGGGTGCACAAACCTGCATGCAGACAGTACACTCATAAAAAAAAATTACCCTTCAAGATGAGCTTTATTAAGAGAGAGGGCCTTGGGACCACAGGAGCCATGATCAGGACTTGAGGCAGGAAAGCACTGGAAAGAAGCAGTAGAATAGATCAGAGACGACATGAAGGGAGAGGCTTCCCTTTAAAATCCAGAAAGATAGTTAAGGCCTGGAGAGATGGCTTAGTGGTTAAGAAAGCTTGCTGCTCTTCCAGAGGACCCGAGTTCACTTCCCAGGACTGACGTCCAGTGGCTCACAGCTGACTGCAACTTCAGCTCCATGGGATCTGATGCCCTATTCTGGCTTCCCTAGACACCTGCACACATGTGGCACATATATGTATATGTATATATATATGGGGCTGAAGAGATGGCTCAGTGGTTAAGAGCACCGAATGCTCTTGCAGAGGACCCGGGTTTGATTCCCAGCACCCACATGGCGGCTAAGAACCAAGTACCATCTTTAACTCCAGTTCCAGGGGAATCTGATGCCCTCTTCTGACCTCTGTGGCATTGCACGACACGGGTACACCAACCTACATGCAGACAGTATACTCATACACATAAAAAAATAATAAAGCGGGGCTGGAGAGATGGCCTAGCGGTTAAGAGCGCCGACCGCTCTTGCAGAGGACCCGGGTTCGATCCCCAGCACCCACATGGCGGCTGAAACCGTCTGAAACTCCAATTCCAGGAGAACTCCAGTTCCAGGGGAATCCGACGCCCTCTTCTGACCTCCGCGGCATTGCACGACACAGGTGCACAAACCTACATGCAGACAGTACACTCATACACATACAAAAATAAATAAAGCTATTTAAATTCATTAAAAAATAATATATATGTAAATATGCATAAGATAAAATAAATATAAATACAAATATTTCAAAAATAAAAGACAGTATAGCAGGGTGTGGTGGCTCACGCCTTTAATTCCAATACTCAGGAGGCGAGGCAGGAGGATCTTTGTGAGTTCCAGGCCAGCCTGGTCTACAGAGTGAGTTCTAGGCCAGCCAGGGCTACATGCTACATAGTGAACCATTGTCTCAAATAAAGGAAGGAAGGAAGAAAGATAGTTTAAAGAAAGAATAAGAGAGATGGCAATCATGACAGGGTGATAGAGGTGGGGGTGTTCAGAGGAGACTTCGGTGAAATCCCCAGAATAAAGGAAAAGAGGAAGTTTGACAATATGTGATGTAGCTGAGACAGCCTAGTTGAGGAAGAAAACGGAGGAGCCAGGAGCTGGGAAGAACCATCCGTCAGAGACTGTGAAGCATAGCACAGCGCAGCACAGTGCAGTGCAGCACGGGTTCTTCACCCTCCATCTTATTTCATCTCTTCAGGCAGCCACTGCAGAGAGAAGAGTGTCTTAGAAGGGCAGGCCCAGCTGGGCGTGGTGGCGCATACCTTTAACCCTAGCACTTGGGAGGCAGAGGCAGGTAGATCTCTGTGAGTTCAAGGCCAGCCTGGTCTACATAGCGAGCTCCAGGACAGCTGGGGCTACAGGGAGACCCTGTCTCAAAAAAAGAAGAGACAAAAAAAAAAAAAAAAAAAAGGGCAGGCCTATGATTTAACAATTTCTGGCCACCGGAAAAACTCCTTCCTTGACATTGAGCTAATGGGGTTGTGATCCAGAAAGTTCCTAATGGCAGCAGTTAGGTGTTGGCTCATTCATGGGACAGAAGTCCCTGCTTTTCTGATCACAAGCTCCTATCCAAAATTAACAAAGAAGATTAGCACATACTCATCTCTAAGCATGGGACTATTCTGTGCTTTATAAAACATACCTCGCCGGGTATGGTGGCACATGCCTTTAATCCTAGCACTTGGGAGGCAGAGGCAGGCGGATCTTTGTGAGTTCAAGGCCAGCCTGGTCTACAGAGTGAGTTCCAGGACAGCTGGGGCTACAGGGAGACCCTGTCTCCAAAAGACAAAAACAAACAAACAAACAAACAAAACCAACACAAACCTCAAGACAGAAATTAAGAGTGGGGTAAGGCCCAGGGAGCTAGCTCAGTTGGTAGAGCTCTTGCCATGCACCTGCGTTCCATCCCCAGAACCCACATAGGAAGATTCAGGAGGAGCGGCAAGTGTTTGAAATTCTGGTACTGGGGAGACGGAGCCTGGAGACTAGATGTCCCGAGACTAGGCTACTTGGCAGATTCCAGGCCAGTGGGAGATAAAGCTTTAGGAAACAAGGCACTTGGGGGCTTGGCTCAGTGGTTAAGAGCACTGGCTGCTTTTGCAGAGGACCTGGGTTTGGTTTCCAGCACCTACATGGCGACTAACAAATTGTTCATAACTCCAGTTCCAGGGGAAATCAACATCCTCTTCTGACCTCATCCGGCATTGCGTGACACAGGTGTACTTCCATACACGGAGGAAAAACACTCATACACATAAAATAAAGATAAATAATTAAAACTTCTATTCAAATCCAAAGGCTGCAGAAACTAATGAGCCCACTTTCATTATCATTTGTAAAAGGTACTCAGTACATTATTGCTAGCCATGCTTTATTTTTAATTCACTAATCTGTTTGAGACAAGTTCTCATTCTGTGGCCCAAGCTGGCATGGAACTATGTACCTCAGACTGGCCTTGAATTCCTGATTCTCCCGCTGCCCAAGTGCTGGGATTCCTGGAGAAGCCCCACACCCACACTAGCAGTTATGGAAAGGATGAGTGTTGAGGTTTGAACAAGCCAAGTCCCCACAGGCTCACGTACTTGAATGCTTGGTTCCCCAGTGGGCAGTGCTGTCTGGGAAGGTTACAGGACTTTTGGAACACGGGGCTGTGCTGGAGGAAGTGTATAACTGGGGGTGGGCTGTGAGAGACTATAGACTTGCCTCACTTCCGGTTTGCTGGCTTCCACTTCCTGTGTGCAGTTGAGACGTGATACCGTGGCTTCTTGTACCCAACGTCTTCTGCCCTGCCTTCCCACCGTCATGACCTCTCCCCCAGCCTTAAACCAGAATAGACTCTGGCTTCGATAAGTTGCTTTGGGTTATGATGTTTTATCACAGCAACAAAAAAGTTCCTTCCTTCTTTCTCTTCCTCCCTCTATCTCCCTCCCTTCTATGGTCTCAAGTGTCCCAGGCTGTCCTTGAACTCTCTTTGTTGGCAAAAATAACCTTGAGTTTCTGATCCCCTGCGTCCACCTCCCCAAGTACTGAACTTATGGAGTGCACCAGGATACCTGATGTGTGTGGCCCTGGGCACTGATCCCGGGGTCTTGTACATGCTAGGCAAGCACTCTGGCCCTCGGGAGAGTCTGTGCTTTCAGTTGGTGCTGACTTGTGTGGTTAGGACACTGCCCCACAAGGTTGACATTGTCCCTTCAGCTCCTGTTATTAGTCTTCTCTTCGTTTCCGACTTCCATTGGTTTTTATCTTCTCTGGACTTTGTTCTCCTCCCCCTCCCCTCTTTTTGTCTTTTTGAGACAGGGTCTCCCTGTAGCCCCAGCTGGCCCCACTTATTTACTATCTTTATTTTATGTGTGTGAGTGTATTGTATGCATGTAAGTTCACCCATGTACAGTGCCTGAGGAGGTCAGAAGAGGGCGTCAGATCCCCTGAAACTGGAGTTACAGATGGTTGTTAGCCAGTGAGTGCTAGGAATTGGACCTGGGTCCTCAGCAAGAGCAGCCAGTGCTTCTAACCTCTGAGCCATCTCTGCCACCCTCCCATTCTTTTACCATCCTTTTGAGCAGCTCTCCCCTCCTCAGAACTGCATACTACATTATAAGCCTCCAAGGGTGCTTAGTGCCTTCTACTTGTTCCCTCCCTCCCTCCCTTCCTTCCTTGGACAGGATCTCCCTATAGCCCCAGATGGCCTGGAGCTCACTATGCAGACCAGGCTGGCCTTGAACTCACAGAGTGCCTCTGCCTTCCGAGTGCTAGGACTAAAGGCATGCGCCACCACACCCAGCTTAAAGACAGTTCTTAGCTGCCATGTAGATGCTGGGAATCAAACCTGGGTCCTCTGCAAGAGCAGTTGGTGCTCTTAACCACTGAGCCATCTCTCCAGCCCCCTATTTGTACCTTTTCAAAACTTAAGTATAAATGCACAGCCTCCTGCAAACTTTATTTTATTTTTTTATTAGATGAACTCATTTATTTGACACATTAAGTTTGCAAAGAAAAATATATGTAACTGAATAAAAAGAATCACATTCTCATTTACTAAATACACAGCAGTGGTCAAAAATGAATTGTAGAATGGACCCCAGAACTTAATGCAAAACACCTGGTACAGAAAAGTTTCAAGCTTCTAACTTGACTGAATCCAGTACTGTACGGGCTTCTTTATACTCTTCAGCTTCTTCCGAGTCTTTTTCACTTTCTAATATCTGCTGCAGATCGGTATATGCAGCCTCTAACCTGTGCTGGCAATCCAGAATCATCATCCGGGACTCCTGCAGGATCTCTGCTTGCTTTTTATTTTTTTTTAAATTTTTTTAAAATTTATTTCCGTATGTGTATGAATGTATTGTCTGCATGCAAGTCCATGCATCCGTGACGTGAAACGCCACGGAGGTCAGAAGAGGGCATCGGACTCCCCTGGAACTGGAGTTCTCCTGGAATTGGAGTTTCAGACAGCTCTCGGCCGCCATGTGGGTGCTGGGGCTCGAACCTGGGTCCTCTGCAAGAGAGGTCAGTGCTCTTAACTGCTAGGCCATCGCTCCAGCCCCCTCTGCTTGCTTTTTAATGGCATAATTCTCACCATCTTCAGCTTTCATTTTTTTCAATCTTTTCTTCTTGTTGCTTTGCTTCTTTTTCATACATCACTTTTTCTTTGACCAATCTCTTCACCACTTCGGTCTTGATCTTGATTTGCCTCACGCGAAGATCCGCCATGGTCCTTTGAGCGCCGCGGGAAGGCGCAAACTTTATTTAATAACAGTAACTGAATAAGCAATTCCATCAGAAGGACAATTCCCTCAGTGCAGTAACTGTGGTGATAAGTTTCACAAGCCTGTTTTTCTGGCCAAATGGTTATTCTTTTTTATGTTTTCACACATCTTTTAAAAAAATAATATATATAAATATATAAATTCTTTGAGACTTTCATGCGTACATACAATGGAGTTTGACCATCTTCACTCCCCACTTCTTTTTTTTTTTTTAATGTGTATGAATGTACTGTCTGCATGTAGGTTTGTGCAACCTTGTCCTGCAATGTTGTGGAGGTCAGAAGAGGGTGTCGGATTCCCCTGGAACTGGAGTTAAAGGCGGTTCTCAGCCGCCATGTGGGTGCTGGGAATCGAACCCAGGTCCTCTGCACGAGCAGTCGGTGCTCTTAACAGCTAGGCCATCTCTCCAGCCCCTCTCCCCAATTGTTAACTCTTCCTGGATCCTCACCCCCTACCTCACAGGGCTGGGAATGTAGCTTAGTTGATGGAGTGCTGGCCTAGTATGCAGGAAACTCTCACCTCCTTCCCCAGCACCATATAGACCAGGTGCTATACCATATAGCATGGCAACACAGGTGGCATACACCTGTTATCCCATCACTTGTGAGGTGGAGGGAGGAGGACCAGAAGCTCAAGGCCAGCTTGTAATACAGGAGACCTTGCCAATAAATAGACAAATAAATAAATAAATAGTTCTAGAGAAGGGTTGAAAAGGTATACAAGGACTGTTAATAGATTCTCCTATGAAGAGAAGTCTGTATTCAAGCAGATCTATAAAATTCTGACCTCAGGGGCTGGAGAGATGGCTCAATAGATAAGAGCACTGACTGCTCTTGCAGAGGACCTGGGTTCAATTCCCAGCACCCACATGGCAGCTAACAACTGTCTGTAACTCCTGTTCCAGGGGAATCTGATACCTTCTTCTGACTCTGTGGGCATTGCACAACACGGGTGCACTTACACACATGCAGGCAATACATTCATACATGAAAACAAAAATAGTAAATTAAAAAAAATTCTGATGTCAATAGGTTTTTTTACTCTGGGACATCTTCAAAAGGTTCCTGTGCTAATATTGCTTCATGATATGTCCTAGTTCAAAATAGCAGTAGTGGTTTTTGAGACACATTTGGAAATGTCCTACTAGACATCCTCTGAGGCCTTTATTTTAGTAATATTCTTTTTCTTTTTTTTGAGGCAGGGTCTCCCTGTAGCTTCAGCTGGCTTGGAACTTGGTCTGTAGACCAGGCTGGCCTTAAACTCACAAAAATCCACCTTCCTCTGCCTCCGGAATGCTGGGATTAAAGGCGTGCGCCACCACGCCCAGTAGCAATATTTCTAAGCCTGGAGACAGGGAAACAGTACATGGTGCAGCACAAAGGGACCTCTTTAGGGAAAAAGAATGAGGTAAACGAATATGAGGAATAATAGAGCAGATTTCTGTGGAAAAAAAAAAAGAACGCCATATATTGGACATTTTGATGGCTAAATTGCATAGTCTTTCTGATCACAGGACTGCTGTCCCCAACCAAGACTGTTAGGACTCAGACGGAGTAACAGAGCTGAGTGGCTCCAGGCAAGTCTGTGTCTAACATCTGTCACTCAAAGAACATTGTTAATGTTCAAGTGCATTGTTTACACCCTAATTCCCTGTCAGCATTTCAGCTGGGAGTAAACAAACTTTATGGGCAGGCAGGACTTAAAGTTGGAACAATCGGGAGGTGGTGGCAGGCAGGTGAGCAAATCACAGTTAAAAAGAACCCTTGATTTGTAAGAGCTTGTTGAGGATTTATTTAATTAGACAAAAATATCCTAGAATAATGCTGACATACTGACATTTCAAAAAGAGAAAGAGCTTGGCCTTCCTGAAACGTCTGGGTGAGGCCTTTGGATTGAAACTCTTTGGAGCTGAGTTCTTTCCTTCTTGATTCCTTTACGAACAAGAGATGAACACAGCTGAGATGAGAGAAGAAAATTAGTGGTTTCTCTGTACAAATCTTCTGATCATTATCAATAGTGGAAATCCTATTTATTTATTTATTTACTTGTTTATTTATTTATGGTCTTTTTGAGACAGGGTCTCCCTTTAGCCCCAGCTGGCCTGGAACTCACTATACAGACCAGGCTGGTCTTGAACTCACAGAGTTCTGGCTGCCTTTGACTCCTGAGTGCTGGGATTAAAGGTGTGTGCCACAACACTTGGCATTTTATTTATTATTTAAAAAAATATATATTTTTTGGTCTTTTTGAGACAGAGTCTCCTTGTAGCCTCAGCTATCCTGGAACTCACTCTGTAGACCAGGCTGGCCTTGCACTCACAAAGATCGGCCTGCCTCTGTCTCCCAAGTGCTAGGATTAAAGGCATGCGCCACCACACCTGGCAAAGGATTTTTAAAATTTTATGTATATGAGTGTATTGCCTGCACATGTGTAAGTGCACCCATGTCATGCAGTGTCCAAGGAGGTCAGAAAAGGGTGTTGGGTTCCCGGGGAAATGGAATTACAGAGGGTTGTTAGGTGCCATGTGGGTGCTGGGAATTGAACCTGGGAACTCTCCAAGAATAGCCAGGCCTCTCTCCAGCCTGCTATTGTTCTTGAGGACAGATGACATGCTGAAATATTTAAGCTGTATGAAATATTCAGCCTTTTAACAGATGGGGAAAAAAATCTTCCATTAGGAATTATTTTTTCAAAGCTCCCAAATTATTTAGGTGTTTCTGTTTTGCACTACATATACATATACATATAAATATACATATTTCCTTAGATTTCACTCCTGAAGACTGATTAAGTCATCATTTCAGCGCGCGTCCTACAAACATTTATGAACAAACGAGGCACTGAATTAACTTGCTTAGGCTCCAGAATTCATGCAATGCAATTACATAATTAGTATAACATCAAGTTGAAGATACACATCAAATCTTTGGATCTGTTATAAATTATTTTCACTGAAAATAGCCAAACTATTTGCACTGTAAGATTCCAACTCTTCAATGATATTAGGAATTTCTAATTTGTCTGAATTTACTTAGTAGACGAAAAGAAAATGTTAATATATTAGAATGCAAAACTGTCACTTCTCAACAACGCAAAATCTTGCGCTAGACTTCTGACCACGTAATGTCAAAATAACATCATCATGTAACTGACTTCTAGTCATTAAACCCAGGTTTTGTTATATGTAGGATGTCCGCTGTTTTGAGAAAAGATGGAGCAGGCTCCCCCTCCACTCGACCTTGTTATTCTTTTGGGGACAGCCGGGCCACTCCAGATGGTGTTAGTGTTGGACATTGCTTTAGAGAAACTTCAACAGAAGAAGGCAGTGATGTCAGGATTCTGCTGTGCGTCGCCCCCTCCCCCCTGCAGTTCCCAGGGTAGGAAGGTGCTGAGATGGAAGCGGAGGGATGCCCGCCCACCTGCCACCACCTGTTCCCTCCTTGAGCCCTGAACTATAAATTCTGCCCCCTTTAGCTTCATTTCGGGCTCTCTGACAGCAGGTGCGTGCTGTCCGAGCGCTCCTGACCTAGCTCAGCTTCTGCAAAGATTTCGGCTTCCTGGAAGGCAAGCGGTCTCAGGCTTTGCCCCCAGCAGACTGGCAGCGGCCACACCAAACCCTGCCGCGAGGTTTCCTTCTCTTTCAGCTTCACGTTGGCTGGAATGACTTTTGCCTGAGCATCTCCATCCCCCCTACATCTGGCAGGGGGAAGAGCCTGGCCATCCACCAGCACCAAAGCCCCCAGTGTGCACTCACTGACTGCTCGAGAGCTGCAGTACCCGCCACAGATCTGCAAGGAGAAGCGGCCGGGTCGGGGCTGCCGGATGAAGTCTTCCTGCCAGCCCAGCGGCCCTCCGGCCGGGGTGCGCGCCTCCCCTCCGTGCGCAGGCGCGGCCGAGTGCGCGGGGCCGGAGCGGCTGGAGAGCGCAGCGCGCAGGCGCCTGGCGGCCAACGCGCGGGAGCGGCGCCGCATGCAGGGGCTGAACACCGCCTTCGATCGGCTGCGCAAGGTGGTGCCGCAGTGGGGCCAGGACAAGAAGCTGTCCAAGTACGAGACGCTGCAGATGGCGCTCAGCTACATCGTGGCCCTGACGCGCATCCTGGCTGAGGCCGAGCGCTTCGCCTGCGAGCCGGGCTGGGTCGGGCTGCACTGCGAGCACGTGGGCCGCGAGCACAGCCACCCTCCGTTCCCGGGCGCCAAGCTGCCCTCCGCAGCCGAGCCCTATGGCCAGAGGCTCTTCGGGTTCCAGCCCGAGCCCTTCCCCATGGCCAGCTAGGGCTCCCCGGGACCGGCCCCCTTTGGGAGGATCTCAACTTCAGGTTGATTTCCTTCGCATCCTCAGACCTCGTTGCATTGCCTCCCTCCCTTCTGTGTTTTGTAGATTTCATTATTGAACCTTGTGAATGACTTTTTGATTGCTGTAAAATTAATGCCCAACCCTCTTTATGAAGTATTTTCAGGGTTAGCGTAAGAAAAGGAGATGTGGTTCAATGGAAGGACTGTTTGCAAGCGTGCACCAAGCCTTGGGTTCGATTCCCAGCACCGGGTAGAGCCGAGCATTCTGGAGGTGGAGGACACTGCAAGAAATAGGAGTTCAGGGTCATCCTAGGCAACCCTGCCTTGAAAAACAAACAAAAAAGAAAGGGCTGGATTAGTTAGGCAGTACTGAAGTCTCAGTCCTCAGAGAAATAATTACTTTTTAAATTTTCTCAGTTTGTTCTGAGCGGGTGAAGTTGCATTATGCTTTGTGTGTGCTCAAAACAGCTCCCTTTCTCTCCTGTAAATGCATTTATGTCCTGTGCATTGCGTCTGCATGTCTCAGAGTCTGACTTTTGGGGGGGTTGTCTAGTAGAGTACGTGGGCATTAGTGCTCTGTATTTTTTTAAACTGTGTACACATGATTAAAATATAGATTTTGTAAAATACAAGGCGAGTTTGTTTTCATGCTAAGTACCCTGCTAGTTTCCTGGAGTCACTCACGTGGTATTTGTGGGTGATGCTCATTTTCTAGCCCTAGATGTGGGTTGTTCCTTTTAAGATTAATTAATTAAAGCCGGGCGTGGTGGTGCATGCCTTTAATCCTAGCACTTGGGAGGCAGAGGCAGGTGGATCTTTGTGAGTTCAAGGCCAGCCTGGTCTACAGAGCGAGTTCCAGGCCAGCTGGGGCTACAGGGAGACTGTGTCTCGAAAAGACCAAAAATAAATAAATTAAATAATTAATCTTTTTTTTGTCTTTTTGAGACAGGGTCTCCCTGTAGCCCCAACTGGCCTGGAACTTGTTCTGTAGACCAGGCTGGCCTTGAACTCACAGAGATCCGCCTCTGCCTCCCAAGTGCTGGGATTAAAGGCATGCACCATTATGTCAGGTTCTTATTTTATTTTTAATTATGTATACGTGTGCGTATGTGCTAACGTGCAAATGTGAGGCTAGAAGAGGGTGTCAGATCCCCTGGGAGCCACTAGATGTGGGTTCACTGAGGCAGTAAGATAGACATGAAGTCAAGGACAGCCTGGGCTTCATAGTGAGTTCCAGGACAGGACAGCCTGGGCTTCATAGTGAGTTCCAGGACAGGATAGCCTGGGCCTCTCTCAAAAACAAACATCCCCATGAAAGTGCTACTCACATTTGATTTCTTGTCACTTGAAACAGAGAAGTTGGTGTGAATACAAGTAATTAATCTGAAAACACCATTGTCAACTTGAAAATACAGTGTTTTTGATGGCTATTTAAAAGATATTAAACTAAAGTGGTTTATATCCTTTAGGTGCCAAGATATATAGTTTGTCAATATTTTAGTTTTTTTTGAATTTTATTTCTGTATGTGTATGAATGTACTGCCCGCATGCAAGTTTGTGCACCCGTGTCATGCAATGCCGCGGAGGTCAGAAGAGGGTCTCCAATTCCCCTGGAACTGGAGTTCTCCTGGAATTGGAGTTTCAGACGGTTCTTAGGCACCATGTGGGTGCTGGGGATCGAACCTGGGTCCTCTGTAAGAGCAGTCGGTGCTCTCAACCACTAGGCCATCTCTCCAGCCCCATATTTTAGTTTCTTTACTAAGCTAGTTATTAAATTTTTTTCTAGTACCCAAATATATGTGTACAGAAATATATATATATACAATTATATCCATCCACATAGACTGATATATAAACACATAAGAACAGACCTAATTTTATAACAATGGAATGATAAATGTTGCTCGTGGCAATGATTTCCTTTTTTTTTTTTTTATTTATTTATTTATTTATTTATTTTTGTATGTGTATGAATGTACTGTCTGCATGCAGGTCTGTGCACCCGTGTCGTGCAATGCCGCGGAGGTCAGAAGAGGGTCTCGGATTCCCCTGGAACTGGAGTTCTCCTGGAATTGGAGTTACAGACGGTTCTTAGCCGCCATGTGGGTGCTGGGGATCGAACCCGGGTCCTCTGCAAGAACGTCGGTGCTCTTAACCGCTAGGCTATCTCTCCAGCCCCAATGATTTCCTTTTAATTAGTACAAGTTGAACAACAAACGCTTCACTTCCAACATGACTAACCAAAAATGGGTGTGAAATAATAGCCATGAAATTGATTTAAATTGCTTTTACAAATTTGCTTAACTGTTAATATGAATAAACCAACCCTACATGTAGGGTAACTTGTGGTCAACCGTGTCGCATGAGTTTGGGGACTGGATTTCTCATAATTAAGAACAGGGATTGTTAACTGTGCATTTGGAATTTGTCACAATAAAAAAAAATGAAACAAAGCAGCCTCAACATCCTCTCAATCTCTTTATTGTGAATTCTGAAGCCTAGGTACAGGCATAGCCCCGTGTTTTAAATATTTACACAATGTCTTTACCAAAGTTATTTTCTTGGCTTAGTCAGGGCTGGGGATAGAGCTGAGTTGGTAGAGTGAGTGTGTGCCTCTCCAGTGTGGTGTGAAATGCCTAGGATTCTACTCGGGAGGTAGAGGCAGGAGGATCAGAAGCTCTGGGCCATCCTTGGCTACACTGAGTCTGCGGCCACCTTGCGCTACATGAGACCCTGTCTTAAAAAAAAAAAAAATCGGGCTGGAGAGATGGCCTAGCGGTTAAGAGCACCGATCGCTCTTACAGAGGACCCGGGTTCGATCCCCAGCACCCATATGGCGGCCGAAAACCGCCTGAAACTCCAATTCCAGGAGAACTCCAGTTCCAGGGGAATCCGAGACCCTCTTCTGACCTCTGGGGCATTGCACGACACGGGTGCACAAACCTGAATGCAGACAGTACATTCATACACATACAGAAATAAAATAAAAACAACAACAACAACAATAAATCTCAAACTAAAAAAAAAAACCTTTAAAAAAATTAAAAAAAAAACTCAATATCAACACCATAATAAACCCTACAACCTACAGGAACACATGGAGACTAAACAACACTATCCTGAAAATGAATGGGTCAAAGAAGAAATAAAGAAAGAAATAAAGACATTCCTGGAACTGAGTGACAATGATAAAACAACACAGCAAAACATATGGGACGCTTTAAAAGCAGTCCTAAGAGGGAAGTTTATAGCTCTAAGTGCCTACATAAAAAAAAACACAGAAAGAGCACAAGTGAATGATCTAACACT
>VZQC01011025.1:452273-477273 GCA_009823505.1 Rhizomys pruinosus | reverse complement strand
AAAAAAAAAAAAAAAAAAAACCGAAAAAATTTTACTTGGTTTGTAATATGGGGAAAATGTCTGTCTTAAACTAAAAATATCCAAAGTTTGTTTATTTGGTTATTTTAGACATCTGCTGGGAGATGGACGGCAAGTTTCCCCTTCTGCCTGCTGTCTGCTAATAAGATACCAACAATGGCCCTGGACTTTGTTTCTTCACTTCAGACAACAGAGCAAAATGCTTAGAAAACATTATAAAAAAATAGCATAAAACAAGGGGGATGGCTCCTGGGGCTGACCTCTGGCCTCTGCATATATACCCACAAAAGCACACACACACACACACACACACACACACACACAGCCACTCAGACCATGAAAATTTCAGTAATCCAGGTAGGCGTCGTGGTATTCAGCCAGCCTATTTACATAGTGAGACCCTGTCTCAAAATAAAATAAATAGAAAAATGTCAGTAACCCCAAAAGTACTTTGGAAAAGAAATTAACAAGTCTCCTGAGATGGAAGGAAGCATACCATATTTATGAGCCATTGGGGGCTCTTGTGTTTTCAAGAACAAAAAGCTTGATGTAAGGAGAGGAAAGGAAAATTTATTTTTATTTTTTATTTTTTTAAAATATTTTTTATTAATTTTATTTACTTCTGTATGTGTATGAATGTACTGTCTGCATGCAAGTTTGTGCACCCGTGTCGTGCAATGCCGCGGAGGTCAGAAGAGGGTATCGGATTCCCCTGGAACTGGAGTTTTCCTGGAATTGGAGTTTCAGACGGTTCTCGGCCGCCATGTGGGTGCTGGGGATCGAACCCGGGTCCTCTGCAAGAGCGGTTGGTGCTCTTAACTGCTAGGCCATCTCTCCAGCCCCGGAAAGGATAATTTATTTGTTTATGTGCATATGAACCTTGGCATGTGTGTGGAGGTCAGAGGACAACCTGTGGGACTTAGTTCTCTCCTACAATGTAGGTCCTGGGGATCAAACTCAGCTCATCAGGCCTGGCCACAAGATGAATGTGTATTTGTGTGTGATTCGTACACGTTTGTCCTATGTCAGCCTTCACATAACCAGCAAGGTTATATTTGGACTTGAGAATGTGAAAGTGAAGAGAAGCTGTGCTCATGGTTGATGGTCTGTGTCCACCTGCTCTCCTAAAGTCAATGCCCATCGACAGAAGGCCACCTCGTCAGCACAGGACGTCTCTGGCAGGGTTTGGAAGAGCGTGTGGAGCTGCCCTTAATGTGTTAAAGAGAGGAATGCTGAGACTCCTTTGCTGTTTTCCCCCCGTGTGGGGGTCAGCATTTCCACGAGCTTCAATTATAGATGCAGGAGTCAGCGTTCTAGACTATTCTCCCCAGGCTGAAATGAATCTCCTGGAATATGGATGCACATGGCAGTTAGAGTATTTATTATTATTATTAAATTTTAAATCCCTTTTTGAAAAAAGACATTTATTTTACATGTATTATTATTTTGATGGCATGTATATATGTATCATGGGTATGCCTGGTGTCCTTGGAGGCCAGAAGAGGGTATCAGGTCTCCTGGACTGGAGTTACAGACTGTCATAAGCTGCCATGTGGGTTTGGTAACCAAACCTGGGTCCTCTGCAGAAGCAGCACGTGCCCCTAACTGTTGAGCCATCTCTCCAGCACCCAGATAGGATATTTCTTGAATTCATTTGCTCTTCCTCCAGATTTACTTTTGTGCTTGGACTTGAACCAAGGGCCTTGCATGTGCTGAGCATGGGCTCTTCCATGAAGCTACTTTTTCAGCCTCTATTTATTAAAAAAAATTTTTTTAGCCTCTATTTTTACTTTGTACAACTTTGTGGGGGCCTCATAAAGATAAAAAAAAAAAGCTATGGAGAGAAAGGAATTGTGAACTGTTTCAACAAAATCCTTATTTTGAGAAAAGTGTGTGTGTGTGTGTGTGTGTGTGTGTGTCTGGGGTTGCTCTACCTGGTGTTGTTGTTGTTGTTGTTATTGTTCTTTTTGAGAAAGAGTCTCCCTGTAGTTCGAGTTGGGCTGGAAATCACTATGTAGACCAGGCTGGCATTGAACTTACAGAGATCTGCCTACTTCTGCCTTCCAGGTGCTGGGATTAAAGGCATGCACCACCACGCCCAGTCCCACCCTGCTTTTTTTTTTGGTCTTTTTGAGACAGGGTCTCCCTGTAGTCCCAGCTGTCCTGGAACTTACTCTGTAGACCAGGCTGGCCTTGAACTCACCCTGCTTTTTGAGACAAGTTCTCTCCTTGGCCCGGAACTCACCGAGTAGTCTAGGCTGGCTGGCCAGTGAGTCTCTGGGATCCATCCATCTCGGCTTCCCCGTAGTTGGGACTATAAACTCTCAGCATCACCCCTGGCTTAAGAAAGAAGAAAAAAACCCAACCAATCAAGCAAAACTACAAAGACAACCAAACAGCCAGACATGGTGGCACGTGCCTTTAATCTTAGCACTCAGGAGGCAGAGGCAGGCGGATCTCTGTGAGATTGAGGTCAGACTGTTCTACACAGTGAGTTTCAGGGCAGCTGGGGCTACAGGGAGACTCTGTCTCAACAAAACAAAACAAAACACACACCAAGCTAACAAACAAACAAAAACCAACTGGGCTGGAGAGATGGCTCAGTGGTTAAAAGTATTGGCTGCTCTTGCAGAGGACCTGGGTTCGAGTCCCAATATCCACATAGTGTTAATGACTGTCTGTAACTCCAGTTCCAGGGGATCCAATGCCCTCTTCTGACTCTGCAGGCATTGTACCACATGAGTGCAATTACATACATACTGGCAATACAGTCATACACATAAAATAAAAATAGTAAATAAGCTGGGCGTGGTGGCGCACGTCTTTAATCCTAGCACTTGGGAGGCAGAGGCAGGTGGATCTTTGTGAGTTCAAGGCCAGCCTGGTCTACAGAGTGAGTTCCAGGACAGCTGGGGCTACAGGGAGACCCTGTCTTGAAAAGATTAAAATAAAAAAAAAAAAAAAAAGAAAAAAACGAAAGAAACATGATAGCAGAGTAGGCGGCAATCTCAGCATGTGGTGGGCTAGGCTGAGGCGGGAAGAGTGATCACTTGCAGCCAGCCTGTGACACGTGGAGAGATCCAAGTCAGCCTGGGCTACAGAGTGCAGCTCTGCCAAAAATAAAACAAAGCCCGATGTGGCAGCACACACCTTTAATCCCACACAGGCAGGCCAATCTCTTGAGGGATTGAGACTAGCCTGGACTACATAGTGAGTTCCAGGCCATCTGGGCCTAGAGAGACAATCTGTCTCAACAAACCAAACAAACAAACAACCACCAAACCAAATAAACAAAGCAAAAGGTACATATTTTTCAGTCTTACATATTTATTGTTGAAAAATAGTTGAATAATTTTAATTTTTTTCCTTCAGTGTATATGTTAAAAAGCTTTTATAAAATTTTTTTTATGTGTAGTGCATTTATTGCCTACATGTGTGTAAACGCTCCATTTCAGTAGTTAGTGCCTTTGGAGGTTGAGAAGTATGTTGGGTTCCCCTAGGGACTGGAGTCCAAGACGTTTCTCAATCCCGCCAATGTGAGTGCTGGGATCGAACCCTGGGTCCACTAGCAAGGAGAGTCGGCACTGCTTTAACCACTAGGCCATCTCTCCATGCCCCATGTTAAAGCTTTAGCAAACCAGTGTCATGCACTGTGCAATAGGCCATTTCCTTTGCCTACGCTCAGCATTTATGGCACAGTCCTTGGAGGATTGGAAAGCATGCTCTTTTTTCATTTCTTGCAATTTCAAGGCCATCACTCTTGAGAGTCTGAAGTGTGTATTATTTACATATTAACAAAAGGCAGCGTGTGTTCAGTCCTCTAATATCTGGTATGCTAGCTAGTATGATTAGAAATCAGTGGGCAAACATTTTTAACAAATATGCAATTTTTTTTGCACCGTGCAGATTTTTAAAAACATGGTATTAGCAATTTTTAAAGCATACTTTAACTGATGACCACTGCACTGTCAAAGTTTGGGACTTGGTGTTCCTTGAGCTCTCTGAAATACTGATGCACCTCAAACAAGGAAATGAGCTTCAAGGTGGGGAGTACTTCCTCCAATTCTATTGAATCCTAGGTGACTGTGGATCACACTGACTTTCAACTCAGTCATCAGTGGAAGCATTTCAGATCTGTGTTACCCAAGAACCCTGGAAGGGACCTGGAATAAATGACATTACGCTGGAATCTGTCTAAGTTCTGGTTTCTTAGGAACTTTTAAATTATGACCAACTTGTAAAATAGCGTAGGGGCTATAAGATCCCAGCTTGGAGGTGCTAGAGAGATGGCTCAGTGATTAAGAGGACTGGGTTTGGTTCACAGCACCCCAAACTAGGTGGCTCACGACGCCCTCTCTGGCCTCTGAGGCACATGACAAAACAACACACAACACACACAAAAAAAAAAAAAAATTAGAGGGCCAGGAGAGATGGCTCAGTGGGGAGATCGGTTCGATTCCCAGCACCACATGGTGGCTAAGAACCGTCTTTAAGCTGGGCCATGGTGGACACACCTCCTGTGAATCCTAGCCGGGGCAGAGGCAGCCGGACCTCTGTGAGTTCAAGGCCAGCCTGGTCTACAGTGATTTCGGCGGATAGCTTGGGGCTATAGGGAAGACACTGTCCTCCAAAAGAAAAAAAAAAAAAAAAAAGCCTCCAACCTCTAGGTTCTGTTATGGTGTCCAGCAGAGATTCAGGACAATGTGGGCAGTGTCTACTGCTTCCTAACAGACAGGAATGACCTCCAGAGGAACTCTATCCCCAATTTGGGACTCTTGGCCTCAAGAGTTTGGTTGGCCAGGAACTTGAGTGACATAAATTTGATGAAACCTTCAGCCAGTGGGCTTAGCCTAATAAATGGAATCCTCTAGTGTGTAGGACAGGTTCTGTTTCTTCTTTGAAACCTACCTACAGATCTTGTGTTTTAGTGGAGGAGCTGGTCAATGCCCATTCACAACAGTCTCCTCATTTCCTCGCTTGCTGATGAATTTTGGAACTCTGGGACTTGGGAGTAGGGGGTGGGGGTGGAGGGGCGCAGGGAGAATATAAAAAGTTGGTCCACCATATGAGTCCTCCCCTCTGCATTTTAAACCAACACCGAGGAGCAAGGGCCGGGGACGGGGGGGGGGGCGGGGGTTGGGGGGGGGGGGGGGGGGTGGGGGGGAGGGGGGGAGGGGGGGTGGGGGGGGGGTGTTGTGGTTGGACATTCTGCGAGGCCATGTTTGGACCGTGGGAACCAGCTGACACAGAGTGCTTGGCTTAAGTGAGTGTGTGTTTCTTTGCCATTATTTTTAAGCAAGCCCATTAAAGTCTCCTAGCTTTTAACTGAGATTGGAGAATCTCGCTTTGCATTGCCTTAATCAATCTGGGGAAACTGAAGCTGTCTAGAGGAGCGTGGTGCGGGATCTCTCGGGGTGTCTGACCAAGGATAGCTGTTCGGGTGAGTTGTCCCGCCGGTGCAAGAAAGTTTCTCTGCCACACTGTGTATCCAAACTTAACAAAAACAACCTAGAGTCTGGGATCACCACAAGATACCTGGATGACAGCTAACATTTGATTCCGATGGGCACCTTTCCTCTGCCTGCAATGTAGACTCCAGTCCCTGGTCAGCAGTGACTTTAACCTCTGCAAACTTGTATACAAAGTTCTAAGTTTCTGCAGTGTGGGCTTTGTACTTTTCCTGAGGAGGACTAATGATATCTTGCTTTGAAATAAGACAGCGCGCGCCATAAGCACACACACACACCTAGCCAACACACACACACACAACACAGCACACGAAGGCAGCTGGTGAGATAGCTCAGATGGATAAAGGGCCTTGCACAGACTGATCAACCTCAGTTCAATGCTGTAGGACCGCACACAGTGGAGGAGAGAACCAACTCCTGCAAGTCGTGCTCTGAGCTCTTGCAGACACGATCACACAGATACACAATACAACACAGCAGCAGCACAGTACTAAGAACACAAGCACACATGCATGCACACTAAATAACGTAAATGTAATTTAAAAACTTTTTTTTTTTTTTTGGTTTAATAAACTTTAAAAAAGTAAAACAACAACAAAACAACAAACGCAACAGACTCTACAAGCTTCCAGAACGGGTAGTTGGAAGGCTTTCTTTAGAGTGCAAAGCCAGGATGCACGGCGATGGCTCTGGTGACTGCGCAGAAGGATCTTGGGGTAGGTGTGGGGTGAGACCAGTTATAGCAGTAGAGATGTAGAGCATGGGGCACGAGGACCTGGGGGTAGAAACGCAGATGAGTGAGATGCAGAAGGACCATACACATACTAGCTCCAACCATCACACACAGCCAGGGAAGAAGCTGCTGTCTCATTCTCTCTGGGGCTCCTTTCCTGGCTGCTAAGCGTAGAGCTAGCCCAAACTAGGTGAGAGCACTGTATGCGTCATGGACAGACAGGCTGTTTCCAGATTCTCTTGGGAATTTAGCTTTAGATGGTAAGTGTGTAAGACAATATGTTCTATGATTTATTTTTATTCAATCTTTAAAACTTTAATTTATTTACAATTTAAAGAATAATTTATTTTATTATGATTTATTATTTTTTTATTTATTTTCTTGATGAATGATGTTATGCATGTTAGCATGTAATTGCTACGGTGTGCATATGGAAGTCAGATACACTTGAAGGGAATTATTCTCGTCGCACCAGTGGATTGCTCGGAGAATTGAACTTGAAGTTGTTCGAGTTCTGCATTTCTCCTACAGGGCAATCCTGCCTTCCCTGGTAGAGTCATGTATGCCATGCTCTTATCCTATGTATCTATTTGAATCTATGTATTTGTATATGTATATCTATGTATCTATATATGGGTCTATGTAATACAGCTATAGTTGTTATGTATATGGGGGTAATCAATGTATGTAAGCTATGATGGTTATTATATTCTATGTATGTATCTAATGTATGATATCTTGTGTAATCTATGGTATAAAAGTATATCTAAATGTATCTGATCTAATTATTGGTTATTGATATGAATAGCCTTGAAATATATCAGTGTATTGTGATCTGTGTAGTAGTTATATATGTTATCTGTTGTATAACTAGTGCTTCATTTTGTCCATTGATGTATGTTATCTGTGTATATATCTAATGTATGTATCATCATGTCGATTCTATGTATGGTATCGGTTGGTATATGTATCTAGTGTATTGTTCTATGTATCTTATTATATTTGCTATTGCTGGCGTACTGAGTTATTTGCCCTGAAGATCTTCATTGCTGCTAGGCATAAGTGCTCTACTCGCGCTTAGAGCTATAGCCTTAAAAATTAACTTGGCCCTATTCTGGATGGTTTAAACACGGACCAAGTCTTATAATAATAAACATGTAGTTGAGCAACATCCTGGTATAGTTTAAAAGGATTCTCCAGAGAGTGGACATCCTTTGTGTCTTCTCTTCAAAGAGTCAGCTTTGATTCCCTGGTAATTGATTCTCCATGGTAGGTGTCACCTGGCCCCGCTCTCCGCCACTATCAGTCTGCGTGGCCATTTATGTGATTCAGTGGACACATATAAACATTAATGGATGACTAGAAAGAGAAGGATGTGTTAAGCCGTTCTGTCCGCACCTTATTTGCCATCTGTTCTGGTTTCCCGATGATTCTTCTTTGCTGGATGTAACCATACGCCTCAGGTAATCATTTGTGTTTTGGTGACTCCATCTTGTGGTTGAACCTGGCCCATGAGAAAACAAGTTCAGAAGAACCAACTGGTTATTGTGACCAGTTGTCTCCTCCTGTCCTCAGATGATCTCTAGTGACTGCTGTTTAAACAAATAAGAACCTTATCTAAACCTTTGTAGCTGTTTTATAATGCTCTGCCTGTAACTCCTTATCTTAGCTTTTGGTAATCATTGTAGCGATATGGCAGGAAAATGAATATTCACGTTTTTTTGTTGTCTGACATGGATATGTTAGACAACCAAAAAATCCAAGATATGTTTTTACAAAGTCCACCAGGATATGGTTGATTTGCCTTTATTGTTTAAAATATTTTATTTTTTATTTGTATTTATTTTAAAAACTTTTATTTATGTGTATGAAGGTACGGTCTGCATGTAGGGTCTGTGCACCCATGTCATCAATGCGGAGGTCAGAAAGGGTGTCGATTCCCCTGGAACTGGAGATTTTTTTTTTTTTTTTTTTTTTTTGTGGGTTCTGGGGATTGAAACCCGGGTCCTCTGCAAGAGCAGTTGGCACCCTTACCGCTGAGCCACCTCTGCACCCTGGTAGTTGCCTATTTATAAGTGTAACTTGCCCCTATGTCGACACTGCACCCTCTGAATTCCCATTTGGGGTGCAGTTACTGGCCTGCTTAAATAAAACTAATTTGCCTAATTAGATTCCAGGGACAGAGTTTTGGAAGATCCCTTTTTTTTTGTTTTTTTTTATTTTTTGGTAGTTTTGAGACATCTCCTATAGCCCCAGCTGTCCTGGAAATCACTCTGTAAGACCAGCTGACTTGAAACTCACAAAGATCCACCTGCCTCTGCCTCCCAAGTGCCTAGGATGAAAGGACTGCACCACCACGCCTGGCTGAGAGTCACTCTATCTATGCTTGTGTAGAAAGTACATGTGACCCTGTGGCTTTCTGAAATAATGGGCTTGGTGAGGGCGAGAGATGGCTCAGAGGTTAGGAGCACTGGCCTGCTTTTGCAGAAAATCTGGGTCATTTTCTAGCCGGAATTGGGGGCTATCAACCATCTGTCCAGTTCCAGAGACTCTATGGCCTCTTCTGGCGTTCCACTGCATGGCATGACATGGGTTACAATTACATACATGCAGGCAATACACTTAGACACATAAAAATAAAAGACTGAATAAAATATATATATAAAAAAAGAATGAGGACCATCAGTACTGGCCATCTTGTGGGAGGGAGGACCAACACGTGGCTTGGCCCACCAGCTGCTGAGGTCTGCAGAGGTAGTAGTAAATCCACTTCCGCCTAGCCATGAGCATGGGGAATATCTTTGCAAACCCTTTCAAAGGCCTTTTTGGCAAAAAAGAAATGCGCATTCTCATGGTGGGCCTGGATGCTGCAGGGAAGACAGCAATTCTTTACAAACTGAAGCTGGGTGAAATTGTGACCACCATTCCCACCATTTGTTTCAATGTGAAGACTGTAGGGTACAAGATCATCAGCCTCACGGTGTGGCCTCATGGGCAGCCAGGACAAGATGGGGCCTCTCGGGCTCCACTATGTCCGGAATACTTGACCTTCGTAGTAGAGAGCAGTGCCAAGAATATGTGAATGAGGCCGGCGAGGAGCTCATGAGAATGCTGGCTGCCAATGAGCTCCAGGAGGGTGTTTTTCACCTGTGTTTGCCAACCAGAGCAGGAACCCCTCAATGTCCAGGAATGTGCCAAAAATCACAGACGGAGTTGGGGTGCACTCTATTTTCACAGGAACTTGGCATCAGCCACTTTTGCCAGCTTAGGAAGATCCATTGTTTGAATTGGAGCTAGTTCTCAGCTAGCAACCATCAGGCAGCCATGGTGGGTGAGAGCTTAGGGGATTTCTCTGACCCCAACCCAAGGAAGAGCAATGTGGCCTAGTTGGGTGATGCTGGGTGGGGCCGCAGTGTGCAGTGGTGCAGAAGTGGGGGTCTGTGACTGGCTCTGGGAACTGATGCCATTTATTTTATAAAAGCAGGCTGGAGCATGCAATAAATTGAATTCTCCCTTACCATCATTACACAGAAATTCTCTGCTGTTTTATTATTTTGCTCGCATACAGGCCGCAGCAGGCCTGGATTTCGTTCCGATGACCAGTGGGTTGGACAGCAAGCAGTCCATCAGACCACCAAACTGGAAAGCTGGTGTGGGGTGAAGTTAATTGTGAGTGGGCATAGGCCGAAGATTAGGCCATCAGCCATCAGCCTGAAATTCCTTGTCCAGAGACCAGCAGTCTTTTGGGCAGGTGGGAAAAGCACGGGCAAGGCAGGAAACGTTCCGTTGTCCTCGGCTGAGGGCCTGAGTTGCAAGTACCTTTCAGGTCAGGTTACGGAAGTAACTGAACTGACCTCTGCGCCGAGGGGGCAGTCCCCACAGTGCCTGCACTGTGCTCCCTGTCCCTTAGCAGGACCGTGCTGTACCTGTTCATAGCAAGAGACTCCTACAGTGCGGACCAGCGGGGACAGGTTCTATGAAGGGCTAGACTGGCTGTCCAGTCAGCTCTGGAGCCAGAAGAGAACCAGATCCTCCTTGCCCCCCACTTCCTTCTTCCTCTGCCCCTCTGCTTTCCTCTCATGTGACAAACGTGGGACTCTGTGTTCCTGAGTGCCGGAAGCTGTCTCCGTGGGCTAGAGACGCAGTCTGCAGCCAGGTTTCCATTTAATGTCGTTTCCCTTGCCACTGAGGCGGTTTCTGGTACTCCTGTGCAATACTACTGTTCTAGTTTCTCTTCAATTGCTCTGACAAAAACACTGACCAATACCAACTTGGTTGAGGAAAGGAGTTAATCTTCCCAGGACACACAGTTCATCACTTAGGAACCCAAGGTAGGAATTTATGGGCAGGAACCTGGGAGGCAGAGCTGAAGCACAGACCAATGGAGGAACACTGCTTAAAGGCTTGCTACCTTGGCCCAGGCTTCAACCTGATTCTCCTTCCTTTCTATTTATTGTATGTTATAATTTTTATTTATTTTTGCAGGTGTATGAATGTACCGCGCATGTGGGTTTGTGCACCCGGGTCATGCCATGCCGGCCAAGGGCCAGAAGAGGGTCTCGGATTCCCTGGAACTGGAAATTTCTCCTGAAATGGGAGTTTCAGACGGTTCTTAGCCGCCATGTGGGTGCTGGGATCCAACCCGGGTCCTCTCGAGAAGAGCAGTCGGTGCTCTTTAACCGCAGAGGCTATCCTCTCCACCTCCTATTATCAAGTAGTATTATTATGTATTATTGTTATTATCTTTTTTTAGACATGGTCTGCCTTAGCCCTAAATGGCCTGGAACTCACTATAGTAGACCACAGTTGGCTTGAACTCACAGAGATCCACTTGCCTCTCCATCTGACTCCTGGGATTAAAGGGATGTGCTGCCAAGCCCAGCTAAACCTGCTTTCGTATACATACAATATAGAGCATCCTGCCAGGGGGTGTCACCACCCACGGGAGCTGGGCCCACCCATATCACCCAACCATCAAGAAGATACCACACAGTCATGGTCACAGGCCAGTCCAATGGAGGCAGTTTCACAACTGAGGCTCCCTCAACCTAGTGGTGTCCAAAATGGCACTAACTTATCCCAGCACAGGGGGCGAGTGCTGAGATCAAATCATGGTAATTAAATGATTTTTCTCAGCTGGAGTTTTTGTGGTGCATACCTTTATTCCAGCACTTGGGAGGCAGAGAAAGGTGGATCTCATGGAGTTCAAGGCCAGCCGTTCTACATAGTGGAGTTCCATTCCAGCTGGGACTACAGGGAGATCCTGTCTCAAACAGACGTAAAAAAAAAAAAAAAGAAAGAAAAGATTTTTCTCATCCTTGGCTGCTCATTGAAATCTGGTCTGGGATACTTTAATAACCATGGCTACAAGTAGTGGACGGCACGGTTGAGCATGTCTGGTAGAAACAAAGAGACTTTCAGTCACCCAGCAAATTAGGGGAGGTGAAGGCAGGAAAGATTAAGAGTTCAAGGTCATCCTCTGCTCCTGGGCTGGCTGAGACTCTGTTACAAAGGCCAGCAAAAGCAAAATGACTTTGATGCCTGTCGCACACTAGGGCTTCATTTACTTAACTAATTTGGAGTTCAGACTGGGTGTTGGGGTTTGAGGTTTCCAGGAAGTCCCAATGCGAAATCAAGGTTAAGAATGGGGCCTTAAGTCTGGGTGTAGTGGTGCAAGCGAGCCTTAATCCCATCAACTCAAGAGGCAAAGGCATATGGATCCCTTTGGGTTCCAGGACATCTCCTGGTCTACAAAGGGAATTATCCAGCAACCAGGGCATGCCCGAGGCCCAGCAGGGGCTAAGCTCGTAGGATACTACGCAAACAAAACAACAAAAACAGATAAAAAAAAACGGTGGCTCAGACTCATTCACTCCATTAAACATACTTGACATGAGGTTTTTTTTTTTTAATTTTTTTTTAATTAATTTTTATTTATTTATGTATATGTATGATGCATGCATATGACTGTACATTTGTGTGTGTGCACCTGTGTCGTGCAAATGCCGCGGAGGTCAGAGCGTGCCCTCGGATTCCCCTGGAACGGGAAGTTTCTCCTGGAATTGGAATTTCAGAAGGTTTTCAGCCGCCATGGTTGTGGGTGCTGGGGCAATCGAACCCCATGGTCTCTGTAAAAAGAGCGTTCGCGCTCTTAACTGCTAGGCCCATCTCCTCCAGCCCCCTTACATTGAGGTCTTTAAAATTCGCTTCGGTGAGTAAATATTTGTGGACCCCCTACCTTGCATAAGGCACAAAGTTAAAGTCTGAACACGTCCCGTGTCAACGAAGAGGTAACAGGCAGGCGTGTGCTCCTGTAGGGTGGGCATGCCAGGGTGCAAAGGCTTGGAGCCACTTAAAGCTGTGTGCAAAGGAATCTTCTAGGCCACTGCAGGGGGGGGCCAAACCCCAGCCCAGTTCCTTGCCACCCCTCCCCACCCCCAGAGCCATGAGTTGCAGTGAAAAGCTTTGAGAGCAGGCTCTGGGGGAACAGTTTAGTTACCATAATAACCTCTTTATAAGCTCACCACAGATATCCTGGGTGAGGTTTTAAGTAAGTTTCGGTATTCTGAGGCAAACTCTTTTACAGCAAAGTTCTTCTTAGGTAAAAATCTCTCTTAGGCAAAACTAATACAGGTTCTTATGGCAAATTCTCTTCTTTTTTAAAATAAATTTTATTTATTTACTGTATGTGTATGCTGGTAACTGTACCTGCATGCAGTCTGTGCACGGTTGTATACATATGCCGCGGAGGTCAGAAGATGGTGTCAGATTTCGCCCTGGAACTGGAGTTTCTCCTGGAATGGATTTTCAATGGTTCTCAGCCCCATGTGGGTCCTGGGATTGAACCTGGGTCCTCTGCAGAACGGTCGGCGCTCAGAACGCTAGGCCATCTCTCCAAAGGCCCCTCATGGCAATTTCTCTACTTACAGCAGAAGTCTCGCTCATACTTACAGCAAGAAATCTGCTTCAGGTTCTTATGGCTGCAGCTTTTCATGGTAGAATCTCTGCTTATGACAAAAGTCCCTCTCTAGCTTAAGGAAAATGGTGTATTTCTCTCTCTTCTTAGGAAATAGGTGGTCCTATATTTTTTAATTTTTTTATTAATTTTATTATGTTACTGTATGTGTATAATTTACTGTCTGCACATATGCAAGTGCATCAGGAGTCCTGGGAATGTGCTGGAGTGGTGGGGGGGAGGATAGCACCTGGGTCGTGCAATCCCGCGGAGGTCTGAAGAGGGTGGTCGGATTCCCCTGGAACTGGAGTTCTCCTGGAATTGGAGTTTCAATCATCAGACGGTTCTTCTCGGCCGCCTATGGGGTGCTGGGGATCGAACCCCCGGGTCCTCTGCAAGGTGGTCGGTGCTCTGTAAACGGCTAGGCCAGCTCTCCAGCCCCTTTTTTTTGGTCTTTTAAACAGGGGTCTGTACTGTATGTAAGCCCCCGCCTGTCCCGGAACTCGACTCTGTGACGCAGGCTGGGGGCTTGCTAACAAAGATCCGCATGCCTCTTGCCTCCTGATTGCTGGGATTAAAGGTGGGCGGCACCACGCCCAGCTTCCTCTATTCTTTGTTCAAGCACATTTATACGGCAAGAGCATGTGGCTCTGAACCATGTAAAGGCTAGGAATGTGCTTCACACAAAGGACCCGGGGAAGAGACAGTTTGAAGAGATAAGGCTTGAGTGAACTAATAACCTTAGGGGGTGGGGGTGCTNGAGAGGGGGGGCCCACGGGAAAACCTGGTAAAAAAAAATAAAAAAAAAAAAAAAAAAAAGGAAAATGTAGCAGAGTAGGCTGCAATCTCAGCATGTGGTGGGCTAGGCTGAGGCGGGAAGAGTGATCACTTGCAGCCAGCCTGTGACACGTGGAGAGATCCAAGTCAGCCTGGGCTACAGAGTGCAGCTCTGCTCAAAAATAAAACAAAGCCCGATGTGGCAGCACACACCTTTAATCCCAGCACAGGCAGGCCAATCTTTGAGGGATTGAGACTAGCCTGGACTACATAGTGAGTTCCAGGCCATCTGGGCCTACAGAGACAATCTATCTCAAACAAACAAACAAACAAACAAACCACCCAAACCAAATAAAACAAAGCAAAATGTACATATATTTCAGTCTTACAATATTTATTGTTGAAAAATGTTGAAATATTTTAATTTTTTCCTTCATGTATATGTTAAAAGCTTTTTAAAATTTTTTTTATGTGTATGAATATACTGTCTGCATGTAGGTTTGTGTACCCGTGTCGTGTAGTGCCGCCGAGGTCAGAAGAGGGTGTTGGGTTCCCCTGGGACTGGAGTCAAAGACGGTTCTCAGCCGCCATGTGAGTGCTGGGGATCGAACCCGGGTCCACTGCAAGAGCAGTCGGCACTCTTAACCACTAGGCCATCTCTCCAGCCCATGTTAAAAGCTTTTAGCAAACCAGTGTTCATGCACTGTGCATAGGCCATTTCCTTTGCCTACGCTCAGCATTTATGGCACAGTCCTTGGAGGATTGGAAAGCATGCTCTTTTTCATTTCTTGCAATTTCAAGGCCATCACTCTTGAGAGTCTGAAGTGTGTATTATTTACATATTAACAAAAGGCAGCGTGTGTTCAGTCCTCTAATATCTGGTATGCTAGCTAGTATGATTAGAAATCAGGGGCAAACATTTTTAACAAATATGCAATTTTTTTTGCACCGTGCAGATTTTTAAAAACATGGTATTAGCAATTTTTAAAGCATACTTTACTGATGACCACTGCACTGTCAAAGTTTGGGACTTGGTGTTCCTTGAGCTCTCTGAAATACTGATGCACCTCAAACAAGGAAATGAGCTTCAAGGTGGGGAGTACTTCCTCCAATTCTATTGAATCCTAGGTGACTGTGGATCACACTGACTTTCAACTCAGTCATCAGTGGAAGCATTTCAGATCTGTGTTACCCAAGAACCCTGGAAGGGACCTGGAATAAATGACATTAGCAGTGAATCTGTCTAAGTTTCTGGTTTCTTAGGAAGCTTTAAATTTATGACCAACTTGTAAATAGCGTAGGGGCTATTAAGATCCCATCTTGGAGGTGCTAGAGAGATGGCTCAGTGATTAAGAGGACCTGGGTTTGGTTCACAGCACCCAAACTAGGTGGCTCACGACGCCCTCTCTGGCCTCTGAGGGCATGATGTACAGACAAGCAGACACACATGTACACATAAAGAAAATTAGGGGCCTGGAGAGATGGCTCAGTGGAGGATCCGGGTTCGATTGCCAGCACCCACATGGTGGCTAAGAACCGTCTTTAAGCTGGGCCAGGTGGCACACGCCTTTAATCCTAGCACTCGGGGCAGAGGCAGCCGGACCTCTGTGAGTTCAAGGCCAGCCTGGTCTACACAGTGAGTTCCAGGATAGCTGGGGCTATAGGGAGACCCTGTCTCCAAAAGAAAAAAAAAAAAAAAAAAGCCTCCATACCTCTAGGTTCTGTTATGGTGTCCAGCAGAGATTCAGGACAATGTGGGCAGTGTCTACTGCTTCCTAACAGACAGGAATGACCTCCAGAGGAACTCTATCCCCAATTTGGGACTCTTGGCCTCAAGAGTTTGGTTGGCCAGGAACTTGAGTGACATAAATTTGATGAAACCTCAGCCAGTGGGCAGGCTAATAAATGGAATCCTGGCTGTGTGTAGGACAGGCTGTTTCTTCTTTGAAACCACCTGACAGACTGTGTTCTTAGTGGAGGAGCCTGGGGCAATGCCCAGTCCAACAGGTTCCCCATCCCACGCTTGCATGAGATTTTGGAACTCTGGGACTTGGGAGTAGGGGGTGGGGGTGGAGGGGCGCAGGGAGAATATAAAAGGGTCCACCATATGAGTCCTCCCCTCTGCATTTTAACCAACACGAGGAGCAGAGGGCCGGGGACGGGGGGGGGGGGGGGGGTGGTGGTTGGGGGGGGGGGTGGGGGGGGGGGGGGGTGGGCGGGGGGGAAGGGGGGGGGAGGGGGGGGGGGGGTGGGGGGGGGGGAGGGGGGGGAGGTGTGTGGTTGGGAACTCTGCGAGGCCATGTTTGGACCGTGGGAACCAGCTGACACAGAGTGCTTGGCTTAAGTGAGTGTGTGTTTCTTTGCCATTATTTTGTAAGCAAGCCCATTAAAAGTCTCTAGTTTTTAACTGAGATTGGAGAATTCTCTGCTTGCATTGCCTTAAGTACTGGGGGAAACCTGAAGCTGCAGAGGAGGTGGGCGGGACTCCGGGGTGCTGCCGGCATAGCTGTTCTGGGTGAGTGTCCCGCCCGGGAAGGAAAGTTTCTCTGCCACACTGTGTATCCAAACTTAACAAAAACAACCTAGAGTCTGG
Organism: Rhizomys pruinosus; assembly: GCA_009823505.1. NCBI lineage: Eukaryota > Metazoa > Chordata > Mammalia > Rodentia > Spalacidae > Rhizomys > Rhizomys pruinosus. The sequence continues at coordinate 460,729 of VZQC01011025.1, read as the reverse complement.
GATCACCACAAGATACCTGGATGACAGCTAACATTTGATTCCGATGGGCACCTTTCCTCTGCCTGCAATGTAGACTCCAGTCCCTGGTCAGCAGTGACTTTAACCTCTGCAAACTTGTATACAAAGTTCTAAGTTTCTGCAGTGTGGGCTTTGTACTTTTCCTGAGGAGGACTAATGATATCTTGGCATTTGAAATAAAGACAGCGCGCGCGTGCACACACACACACACACACACACACACACACACACACACACACACAGAGCAGCTGGTGAGATAGCTCAGAGGATAAAGGGCCTTGCACCAAGACTGACAACCTCAGTTCAATCTGTAGGACCCACACAGTGGAGGAGAGAACCAACTCCTGCAAGTCGTGCTCTGACCTCTGCATGTACACACAGATACACATACACACACACAGACACACAGACACAGACACACACACATGCATGCACACTAAATAACTAAATGTAATTTTAAAAACTTTTTTTTTGTTTAAAAACTTTAAAAAAAGTAAAACAACAACAAAAACACAAACGAAGGCAGACTCTCAAGCTTCCAGAACTGTGTAGTTGGAAGGCTTTCTTTAGAGTGCAAAGCCAGGATGCACGGCGATGGCTCTGGTGACTGCGCAGAAGGATCTTGGGGTAGGTGTGGGGTGAGACCAGTTATAGCAGTAGAGATGTAGAGCATGGGGCACGAGGACCTGGGGGTAGAAACGCAGATGAGTGAGATGCAGAAGGACCATACACATACTAGCTCCAACCATCACACACAGCCAGGGAAGAAGCTGCTGTCTCATTCTCTCTGGGGCTCCTTTACCTGGCTGACTAAGCTAGAGCTAGCCCAAACTAGAGTGAGAGGCACTGTAATGCAGTCATGGATCAGACAGGCTGTTCCAGATTCTCTTGGGAATTTAGCTTTAGATGGTAAGTGTGTAAGACAATATGTTCTATGATTTATTTTTATTCATTTTAAAACTTTATTTATTAGGGAAATTTATTTATTTATTATTTATTTATTTATTTATTTATTCTGTGTGTGTTTATGTGTGAGAGCATGTCCATGCTACAGTGTGCATATGGAAGTCAGATAACTTGAAGGAATTAGTTCTCTCCACCATGTGGATTCCTGGAGATTGAACTTGAGTTGTTCAGTCTCAACAGCAATTGCCTTCTGGCTGAGTCATGTTGCCAGCTCTTATCTATGTATCTATTTAACTATGTATTTATGTATCTATGTATGTATATCTATGTACATATCTATATATGTCTATGTATATATCTATGTATGTATCTATGCATGTGTCTATGTATATATCTATGTATGTATCTATGTATGTATCTGTGTATCTATGTATATATATCTATGTATCTATCTATGTATCTGTGTATGTATGTAGCTATGAATATATCTATGTATGTATCTGTGTATCTATATATGTACCTGTGTATAAATCTATGCATTTATCCATGTATGTATGTATCTGTGTATATATCTATGTATGTATCCATGTATCTATGTATGTATCTGTGTATATATGTATCTATGTATGTATCTATGTATCTATTTATTTTGCTGGCAGTACTGAGTATTGGGCCTAGATCTTCATGCATGCTAGGCAAGTGCTCTACCCCTGAGCTATAGCCTTAACCCTATTCTGTGGTTTAAACAACCAGTTTATAAATAAACATGTGTTGAGCAACTCCTGGTATATTTAAGGATTCTCCAAGTGACCCTTTCCCTTCAAAAGTCAGCTTTGATTCCCCTGGTAATGATTCTCCATGGTAGGTGTCACCTGGAGCCCCGCCTCTCCCCACTCTCACTGCGTGGCCATTTTGTGATTCAGTGGACACATATAAACATTAAGTGATGACTAGAAAGAGAAGGATGTGTTAAAGCCAGTTCTGTCCAGAAAATTTGACTCTTTCTGTGTTCCTCTGATTCTTATTGTGATGGTGTACATAGCCCAGGTAATTCCATTTTGTTTTGGTGACTCCATCTTAGTGGTTGAACCCTGGCCCAGAAAAACAAGTTCAGAAGAACCAGCTGGTTATTGTGACCTTTGTCATCTCCTGTCCTCAGATGTCTTGTGACTGCTTGTTAACTACCTTTCTAAACCTTTGTAGCTGTTTTATAATTGCCTGCTGCCTGTCAACTCCTTATCTTAGCTTTTGTAATCATGTAGAAGGCAGGAACTGAAGTTTCCGTTTTTTGTTGTCTGACTGGATATGTTAGACAACAAAAATCCAAGATATGTTTTTACAAAGTCCACCAGGATATGGTATTTGCCTTTATTTTTTAAAAATATTTTATTTTTTTATTTTTATTTATTTTTGTATGTGTATGAATGTACTGTCTGCATGTAGGTCTGTGCACCCATGTCATGCAATGCGGAGGTCAGAAAAGGGTGTCGGATTCCCCTGGAACTGGAGTTAAAGATGGTTCTCAGCCTTCATATGGGTGCTGGGGATTGAACCCGGGTCCTCTGCAAGAGCAGTTGGCACCCTTAACCGCTAGGCCATCTCTCCAGCCCTGGTATTTGCCTTTATAAGTGTAACTTGCCCCTATGTCGACACTGCACCCTCTGAATTCCCATTTGGGGTGCAGTTACTGGCCTGCTTAAATAAAACTAATTTGCCTAATTAGATTCCTGGACAGAGTTTTGAAGAGTCTTTTTTTTTTTTTTTTTTTTTTGGTGTTTTCGAGACAGGGTCTCCCTATAGCCCCAGCTGTCCTGGAACTCACTCTGTAGACCAGGCTGGCCTTGAACTCACAAAGATCCACCTGCCTCTGCCTCCCAAGTGCTAGGATTAAAGGCTGCACCACCACGCCTGGCTGAAGAGTCTTCTATTGCTTGTGTAGAAAGTACATGTGACCCTGTGGCTTTCTGAAATAATGGGCTGGGTGAGGGCTGGAGAGATGGCTCAGAGGTTAGGAGCACTGGCTGCTTTTGCAGAAAATCTGGGTTCATTTTCTAGCACCTGAATTGTGGCTATCAACCATCTGTCCAGTTCCAGAGACTCTGATGGCCTCTTCTGGCTTTCACTGCATTGCATGACATGGGTACACTTACATACATGCAGGCAATACACTTATACACATAAAAATAAAAAGACTGAATAAAATATATATATAAAAAAAGAATGGGACCATCAGTACTGCCATCTTGTGGGAGGGAGACCAACACGTGGCTTGGCCCACCAGCTGCTGAGGTCTGCAGAGGTAGTAGTAAATCCACTTCCGCCTAGCCATGAGCATGGGGAATATCTTTGCAAACCCTTTCAAAGGCCTTTTTGGCAAAAAGGAAATGTGCATTCTCATGGGCCTGGATGATGCAGGGAAGAGATCTACTCTATACAAACTGAAGCTTGGCGAGATCATGACCACCATTCCCACCATTTGTTTCAATGTGAAGACTGTAGGGTACAAGATCATCAGCCTCACGGTGTGGCCTCATGGGCAGCCAGGACAAGATGGGGCCTCTCGGGCTCCACTATGTCCGGAATACTTGACCTTCGTAGTAGAGAGCAGTGCCAAGAATATGTGAATGAGGCCGGCGAGGAGCTCATGAGAATGCTGGCTGCCAATGAGCTCCGGGAGGGTGTTCACCTGGTGTTTGCCAACAAGCAGGACCCTCTCAATGCCAGGAATGTGGCCAAAATCACAGACGAGTTGGGGCTGCACTCTATATCACAGGAACTGGTACATTCAGGCCACTTGTGCCACTTAGGAAGATCCAGTTTGAATTGGGAGCTAGTTCTCAGCTAGCACCCCTCAAGGCACCATGTGGGTGAGAGCTATGGGATTTCTCGGACCTCACCCCAGGAAGGAGCAAGCAATGTGGCCCAGGTGCATGATGCTGGGTGGGGCAGCAGTGTGCAGTGGTGCAGAAGTGGGGGTCTGTGACTGGCTCTGGGAACTGATGTCATTTTGTGTATAAAAGCAAGCTGTAGCAGGCAATAAATTGAATTCTCCATTACCATCATTACACAGAATTCTCTGCTGTTATTTTTTGTGTGCATACAGGCCACAGCAGGCCTGAATTTCATTCGAGTGACCAGTGGGTTGGACAGCAGTCCTTCAGACCACCAATCTGGATAGGTGGTGTGGGTGAAGTGAATTGTGAGTGGGCATAGGCCGAAGATAGGCCATCAGCCATCAGCCTGAAATTCCTGTCCAGGGGCAGCAGTCTTTGGGCAGGTGGGAAAAGCACGGGCAAGGCAGGAAACGTTCCGTTGTCCTCGGCTGAGGGCCTGAGTTGCAAGTACCTTTCAGGTCAGGTTACGGAAGTAACTGACTGACCTCTGCGCCGAGGGGTCAGTTCCCCACAGTGCCTGCACTGTGCTCCCTGTCCCTTAGCAGGACCGTGCTGTACCTGTTCATAGCAAGAGAAGCTCCTACAGTGCGGACCAGCGGGGACAGGTTCTATGAAGGGCTAGACTGGCTGTCCAGTCAGCTCTGGAGCCAGAAGAGAACCAGATCCTCCTTCCCCCCACTTCCTCTTCTCTGCCCTCTGCTTTCCTCTCATGTGACAAACGTGGGACTCTGTGTTCCTGAGTGCCGGAAGCTGTCTCCGTGGGCTAGAGACGCAGTCTGCAGCCAGGTTTCCATTTAATGTCGTTTCCCTTGCCACTGAGGCGGTTTCTGGTACTCCTGTGCAATACTACTGTTCTAGTTTCTCTTCAATTGCTCTGACAAAACACTGACCAATACCAACTTGGTTGAGGAAAGGAGTTAATCTTCCCAGGACACACAGTTCATCACTTAGGAAGCCCAAGGTAGGAATTTATGGCAGGAACCTGGAGGCAGGAGCTGAAGCACAGACCATGGAGGAACACTGCTTAGTGGCTTGCTCCTCTGGCCCAGGCTCAACCTGATTTCTTCCTTCCTTTCTATTTATTTATTTTTAATTTTTATTTATTTTTGCATGTGTATGAATGTACCGTCTGCATGTAGGTTTGTGCACCCGTGTCATGCAATGCCGCAGAGGCCAGAAGAGGGTCTCGGATTCCCCTGGAACTGGAGTTCTCCTGGAATTGGAGTTTCAGACGGTTCTTAGCCGCCATGTGGGTGCTGGGGATCCAACCCGGGTCCTCTAGAAGAGCAGTCGGTGCTCTTAACCGCTAGGCTATCTCTCCAGCCCCTATTATCATTATTATTATTATTATTATTATTATTAGTCTTTTTTTAGACAGGGTCTGCCTGTAGCCCTAACTGGCCTGGAACTCAGTATGTAGACCAGGTTGGTCTTGAACTCACAGAGATCCACTTGCCTCTGCCACTGACTGCTGGGATTAAAGGGATGTGCTGCCAAGCCCAGCTAAACCTGCTTTCGTATACATACAATATAGAGCATCCTGCCAGGGGGTGTCACCACCCACAGTGAGCTGGGCCCACCCATATCACCCAACCATCAAGAAGATACCACACAGTCATGGTCACAGGCCAGTCCAATGGAGGAAATTCCCCAACTGAGGCTCCCTCAACCTAGGTGTGTCAAAATGGCACTAAACTTATCCAGCACAGGGGGCGAGTGCTGAGATCAAATCATGGTAATTAAATGATTTTTCTCAGCTGGGTTTTGTGGTGCATACCTTTGATTCCAGCACTTGGGAGGCAGAGACAGGTGGATCTCCATGAGTTCAAGGCCAGCCTGTTCTACATAGTGAGTTCCAGGCCAGCTGGGACTACAGGGAGATCCTGTCTCAAACAGACGTAAAAAAAAAAAAAAAGAAAGAAAAGATTTTTCTCATCCTTGGCTGCTCATTGAAATCTGGTCTGGGATACTTTAATAACCATGGCTACAAGTAGTGGACGGCACGGTTGAGCATGTCTGTGACTTCAGTCACCCCAGCACTTGGGAGGTGAAGGCAGGAAGATTAAGAGTTCAAGGTCATCCTCTGCTCCTGGGCTGGCTGAGACTCTGTTACAAAGGCCAGCAAAAGCAAAATGACTTTGATGCCTGTCGCACACTAGGGCTTCATTTACTTAACTAATTTGGAGTTCAGACTGGGTGTTGGGGTTTGAGGTTTCCAGGAAGTCCCAATGCGAAATCAAGGTTAAGAATGGGGCCTTAAGTCTGGGTGTAGTGGTGCACACCTTTAATCCCAGCACTCAGGAGGCAAAGGCATATGGATCCCTTTGGGTTCCAGGACATCTCCTGGTCTACAAAGGGAATTCCAGGCCAGCCAGGGCATTCCGGGCCAGCCAGGGCTAAGCTCCGTAGGAGACTATCTCAACAAAACAACAAAACAGATAAAAAACAACGGTGGCTCAGACTCAGTTCACTCCATTAGAAACATACTTACATTGAGTTTTTTTTTTTTAATTTTTTTTTTAATTAATTTTATTTATTTCTGTATATGTATGAATGTACTGTCTGCAGGCAGGTTTGTGCACCCGTGTCGTGCAATGCCGCGGAGGTCAGAAGCGGGCCTCGGATTCCCCTGGAACTGGAGTTCTCCTGGAATTGGAGTTTCAGACGGTTCTCAGCCGCCATGTGGGTGCTGGGCATCGAACCCGGGTCCTCTGTAAGAGCGGTCGGCGCTCTTAACTGCTAGGCCATCTCTCCAGCCCCACTTACATTGAGTTTTAAATTCAGCTTCGGTGAGTAAATATTTGTGGACCCCCTACCTTGCATAAGGCACAAAGTTAAAGTCTGAACACGTCCCGTGTCAACGAAGAGGTAACAGGCAGGCGTGTGCTCCTGTAGGGTGGGCATGCCAGGGTGCAAAGGCTTGGAGCCACTTAAAGCTGTGTGCAAAGGAATCTTCTAGGCCACTGCAGGGGGCCCCAACCCCAGGCCCAGTCCTTGCCACCCCTCTCCCCACCCCAGAGCTGCAGTGAAAAGCTTTGAGAGCAGGCTCTGGGGGAACAGTTTAGTTACCATAATAACCTCTTTATAAGCACATCACAGAAAGTCCTGGATGAGGTTTTAAGTAAGTTTCTTTATTCTAAGGGAAAGCCTTATATAGCAAAATTCTTCTTAGGCAAAACTCATACAGGTTCTTATGGCAAATTCTCTCTTTTTTTAAAATAAATTTTATTTATTTCTGTATGTGTATGCATGTACTGTCTGCATGCAAGTCTGTGCACGGGTGTAGTACAATGCCGCGGAGGTCAGAAGAGGGTGTCAGATTTCCCTGGAACTGGAGTTCTCCTGGAATTGGAGTTTCAGATGGTTCTCAGCCGCCATGTGGGTCCTGGGGATTGAACCTGGGTCCTCTGCAAGAACGGTCGGCGCTCATAACCGCTAGGCCATCTCTCCAGCCTCATGGCAATTTCTCTACTTACAGCAGAAGTCTCTACTTACAGCAAGATCTCTTCAGGTTCTTATGGCTGCAGCTTTTCATGGTAGAATCTCTGCTTATGACAAAAGTCCCTCTCTAGCTTAAGGAAAATGGTGTATTTCTCTCTTCTTAAGGAAAATGGTGGTCCTCTATTTTTTTAATTTTTTTATTAATTTTATTTATTTCTGTATGTGTATGAATGTACTGTCTGCATGCAAGTCTGTGCACCTGTGTCGTGCAATGCCGCGGAGGTCAGAAGAGGGTGTCGGATTCCCCTGGAACTGGAGTTCTCCTGGAATTGGAGTTTCAGACGGTTCTCGGCCGCCATATGGGTGCTGGGGATCGAACCCGGGTCCTCTGCAAGAGTGGTCGGTGCTCTTAACGGCTAGGCCATCTCTCCAGCCCCTTTTTTTGGTCTTTTCAAGACAGGGTCTTACTGTATGTAGCCCCAGCTGTCCTGGAACTCACTCTGTAGACCAGGCTGGCCTTGAACTCACAAAGATCCGCCTGCCTCTGCCTCCTGAGTGCTGGGACAAAAGGTGTGCGCCACCACGCCCAGCTTCCTCTATTCTTTGTTCAAGCACATTTATACGGCAAGAGCATGTGGCTCTGAACCATGTAAAGGCTAGGAATGTGCTTCACACAAAGGACCCGGGGAAGAGACAGTTTGAAGAGATAAGGCTTGAGTGAACTAATAACCTTTGGGGGGGGGTGCTTAGCCATTAAGATCATACATAAATCCTGGTAAAAGCAAGGACAGTCTAGTAACAAGGTACTCAAGTTCTTTTTTTTTTTTTTTATGTGTATGAATGTACTGTCTGCATGTAGGTTTGTGCACCCGTGTTGTGCAAAGCCCCGGAGGTCAGAAGAGGGTGTCAGATTCCCCTGGAACTGGAGTTAAAGACCGTTCTCAGCCACCATGTGGGTGCTGGGATAGAACCTGGGTTCTCAGCCACCATGTGGGTGCCGGGGATCGAAACTGGGTCCTCTGGAAGAGCAGTCAGCGCTCTTAACCGCTAGGTCATCTCTCCAGCCCCAAGTTACTCAAGTTCTAATCCTAACGCATGCACTAACTGGGAGAAGAGGTAGATATTAAATCAAATGCAAATGGAGACTGTCCCAGGATGGCTTTTCCACAGAGGAAAGGAATTTGAGGCCTAGCAATG
>VZQC01011025.1:436271-451694 GCA_009823505.1 Rhizomys pruinosus | reverse complement strand
GGTGGGAATGTAAACTCGTACAGCCACTATGGAAAGCAGTGTGGAGAACCCTTGGAAGACTTGGAATGAACTTGCCACCCGACCCAGCCATACCACTCCTGGGCATGTACCCTCAAGACTTACGCCACCACAAAGATACATGCACGGCCATGTTTATTGCAGCTCTCTTCACAATAGCAAGGAGCTGGAACCAACCTAAATGCCCCTCAACTGACGAGTGGATAGAGAAAATGTGGTACATCTACACAATGGAGTTCTATGCAGCAGTAAAGAAAGACGACATCACGAGCTTTGCAGGAAAATGGCTGGAGCTAGAGGACATCATGCTGAGTGAAGTAACACAGTCCCAGAAAAACAAACGACGAATGGTATCCCTCAACTGTGGATGCTAGTGCCAATTACCCAGTTGTAAGTATTTCTTGTTTAGGGCCCCCTGAGCTTTTGTACAAAGCAGTTGGGCGTAATGCATATTGGAAACAACAACAACAACAACAACAGAAAAGACTGCATCAAGGAACCGACTGAAACAGTGAACTGCTCAAAACAGTCAACTTCCCCATGGACAAGATTGAGAAAGACTAAGAGATGAAAGGCATGTTTGGCAGAATGCATGAGCTCTGGCGGGGTGGGGGAATGGGCGGGAACACGGGCCTAGATTTGTTAAAAATAAAATAATAATAATAATAATAATAATAATAAATTAAAAAATAAAATATATACATTAAAAAAAGAATTCCTAAATTCTGTGCTAAACCTCATTTAACCCATTCTGGGCTGCAGTAGGACCCTAGATCCAAGAGACTTGCTCTGAGGCTGCAAAGAAAGTGTTCTGTTTGGTTGTGGGGGGTGTGAAAAATGGCCGGCAGCATTTGGAGGAACAGGTAAGATTGCCACAGGTGGAGATGGGTAGCCGCAGAGAGAGGCCCATACTGCAAGGCAGGGCCTGTGTGCCACACATCGGTGTGCTCTCTGAGCGGTAGACAGAAGGCTCTGGGGTCATTGGTCAGTCTCCTCAAGGTGAGCTTGAACGCTCCAGGGCAGGACACGGGCACCTCGCTAAGTTAGCTCTAGGTGGCCGCTGGGGGTTTGAACATCTGTAGAGCAGTGCTTTGGGAAAAATGGTGTGTTGTTGAGATCTGGGCTGGGGATGGTAGAGGCAGGAAGACCAGGCAGAAGTCTACTATGGTTGAAGCCGGACTTACGGTGAAATAAAGAAAACGGATGTGGGAACTTGGGATCTCAGGGGAGTGGAAAGGACTCAGCTAGAAGAGTTCCAGGGCACTTCAGCCAGGCATGGTGGCTTACGAGGCTGAGGCAGGAGGATTGCCATGAGTTCTAGGACTGTAACCCAGGCTACAGTGACAAAACAAGAGGACTGGAGAGAGATGGCTCAGTGGAAAGTGCTTCCTGCTTTTCCAGAGGAACTGAGTTTCAATCCCAGCATCTATCAGGCAGCTTACAACCACTTGTAACGCAGCTCCAGGAGAACCTATGTCCTCTTTTGGACTTCTTAGGGAGTTCTATGCATGTATACACACACACACACACACACACACACACACACACACGCATGCACACACCCACCCCTACAAATGAAAAATAAAAAACAAATATATATTGTTTTTTCTTTTTGAGACAGGGACTCTCCATAGGCCTGGAACTTGCTATGTAGACCAGGCTGGCCTTGAACTCACAGAGATCCCCTCCTGTCTCTGCCTCCTGAGTGCTGGGATTACAGGCGTGCACCACCATGTCTGGCTAGAACAGATCTTTTAAAACAAGACAAAAGGGGACTTATTAATTGGCTAGAAGAAGAGGAAACTTACTTGGCTGCTTCCTATTTGAATTAGGAGGAGCGTGGTATTACTACAGATCGTTAAGCTAGGTTGAGAAATGACTTACAAGAGAGATGATGGATTTAATTAAGGATGTGCTGAAAACTAGTGCATTGAAAAGAAGTAAAATTGTTCAGATGACCTTCATTAAAATAGATATTAGAAATAATTAAAGAAAGGAACTGAATTGCTTAGCATAGAAGTTCTCAACAAAGAGCTTCTGCCTCCCAAGGAGCAGTTGTTTGGACAGGATGCTAAGACTTGGGGTGTGGCTGCTACTGGTATCTAAGTACAGAGAGGCCAGAAACGCTGCTAAATATTCCACAATGCATGGGAGCGACCCCCCCCCCGCCCCCAGCAAAGAGTTACCCAGCACCTAAGTGTTAGTGCCAAGACTCAGGAACCTTGATTAACGCAGTAGCTTAAACGTCAGGATTTTCTGTTTGTTCTCTTTAGCGTGAGACAGCACCATCTAGTGTCCAAATATATTTATCCTGGTTCTTGGTGACCACAAGACAGAAAGTAAAAAAAATGCTCAGGAAGCTGATATCAATTCTTTTGACTTATTTTTATTTTATGTATATGAGTGTATTATCTACATGTGTGTGTGTCCATGTCCTTCAGTGCCTGTAGAGGACAGGTGTGAGATCCCTTGGAACTGGAGTTGCAGACAGTTGTTAGCTGCCATGTGGGTGCTGGGAACTGAACCTGGGTCCTCTGCAAGAGCAGCTGGTGCTGTTAACCTCAAAGCAATTTCTCCAGCCCCAAGAACTATGTACACTTTACAGAGGTAGATGTGATGGTGACAGTTTATATTTTATATTTTATTTAGAGTTTGGTATTTCATATCACCACAAAGCCTGGTGACCTGGGTTCCATCCTTTTGTAGGAGAGAAGTGACTCCTGGGGCTGGAGAGATGGTCTAGCAGTTAAGAGCACCAACTGCTCTTGCAGAGGATCTGGGTTTGATTCTCCAGCACCCACATGGTGGCTGAGAACCGTCTTTAACTCCAGTTCCAGGGGAATCCAACACCCTCTTCTGACCTCTGCAGCATTGCACGACACGGGTGCACAAACCTACATGCAGACAGTACTCATACACATACAAAAAAAAAGGAGAGAACTGACTCCTGCAAGCTGTCTTCTAACTTCCATGTGCACACAGTGGCATGTATATCTCCACAAATAAATACATGTAATAAAAATGTAAAAATGGAAGTTTCCTCTGATTTACTGTTATTACTGCATGTATGAAAAAAGAAACAAGACCTAACAATTCTGCTGAATAGACTGAAATCAATCTATCTATATATCTTTCTTTCTTTTCTTTCTTCTTCCTTTTTTTGGTCATTTTGAGACAGAGTCTCCCTGTAGCTCCAACTGACCTGGAACTCACGCTGTAGACCAGGCTGGCCTTGAACTCACAAAGATCCACCTACCTCTCTGCCTCCCGAGTGCTGGGATTGAAAGCATGTGCCACCATTACCAGCCCAGGGATGACATGGAAATTGCTATGTAGACCAGTAGACCAGGCTGGCCTCAAACTCATAGAGATCTGCCTGCTTCTGCCTCCCAAGTGGTGAGACTAAAGGTATGTGCTTCCATGCCCAGCTTTGAAATTTTTATTTCTTAGGGATGTAACCTTTCATAGAATCTCAAGTGAAAAGAGACTGTGAAGACACGCTGTGTGTGTGTGTGTGTGTGCGTGTGTGTGTGTGTGTGTGTGTGTACATGTTCGTGTGTGTCTATATCTCTACAGAGTCCAGAAATTAACATCAGATGTCTTTCTCAATCTATCTCCAACTTATTTTTAATTTTTTTGAGACTGGGTCTCTCCATAGCCCAAGCTGGCCTAGAACTTACTATCCCTCTCACAGAGATCTACCTGCCTCTACCTCTGCCTTTGCCTCTGCCTCTGCCTCTGCCTCTGCCTCTCTGAGGGCTGGACCTAAAGGTGTGTGCTATCATGCCTGGATTCACCTTTTTTGAAACAGGGTCTTTCACTGAACTTAGAGCTGGCTAGTGAGTCCCAGGAGTCCCCCCCCCCATCTTTACATGTCTAGTGCTGGGATTATAGCCATGTTGTGCTAGATAGCTTTAGTGTCAACTTGACACACCTGGGTTGATGGAGCCTCAATTGGGGAATTGCCTTCCCTGGGCAGGTGGTCCTGTATTGTATAAGAAAGCAAGCTGAGCATGGGCCAGAAAGCAGCATTCCTCCATGGCCTGTGCTTCAGTTCCTGCCTCCAGGTTCATGCCCTGAGTTCCTACCTTGGGCTCCCTGAGTGATGAACTGTGACCTGGGAGATGTAAGATGAATAAACCCTTTCCTCCCCAAGTTGGTACTGATCAGTGTCTTTTCACAGCAATTAAAGAGAAACTAGAACACATGTGGTACCACATGTGGGTTCTAGAGGATCAAACTCAGGTCCTCATGTTTGGGAAGCAAACACTTCACCAACTGAACAATCTCTGCAGCCCTAGGGTTTTTGGGTTTTTTTTCTAATAGTGTCTTACATATTCCTGATCTTTCTACCCCAATCTCCTAAGTGCTAGAATTGTAGACATGCACCACCATGCTTAAGATTTTATTGTTATGAAAAAGCAGGATTAAAAGCCCTATAAACTTGTTTGCTCAAGAAAATATCTTCCATTCCAGAAACAGTGTATGTGGAGGTCGTGGACAACTTCACAGAGTTGGTTTTCTCCTTCCACCATGTGAGTCCCAGGGATCGAACTCTGGTTGTCAGACCTGGCAGAAAGCCCTTTTACTCACTGATCCATCACAATATCCCATATTTTCTTTAATATTTTTTACCTTACTTTTATTTTTCGTATGTGTGGGCACATAGATACTACAGTACGTATGTGGAGGTCAGAGGACTGTTAGGTTCATATTGAGGGGTGACCCAGTGCAAAAGTATATAGGACTTCGATAAAGATAACGGGATTTGTTTGGGTGGGACAGCTGGCCTGCCTGTCTCAGGAGCAAGAGGACCGGAAGCGGCACTGGAGATGGCACTGAGGCAGAGATTTTAAAACTAGGCATATAAGGAAGTGAGCACACAAGGAAGTGGGGGGGGGGCAGAGTACGAGATAGGGCAGAGGTGGGCGTGTGGCTGGTACGAGGAGGAGCATCTTCAGATAAACCAGGTGTCTTCTTGCCTCTGTTGAGGCATGATTGGAGGAGGTTACAGCAACCTTTTCTCACATTGCAGGAATGCAGTCCAGGGTGATTATTTCTCAGAACTCTGCTTTGGTTGGCTTTCTGGAATCCCTGACTTAGATGGGCTACGACCTTGCAGTCCACCCTTTTGTGTCATGGGGTAGGGGCGACGTTTCTTCCTTCTAGCTGCTTCCTGCTGATGGGGGCAATGAAGAGGGGGTTAATGACACGAGAGGGTGGGGTGCTTTACACCTGGGTGTCACTGCTGTCTGCAGGCAAGTGTTCATATTTGTTTGAAGGGAGAGCAAGCAAAAGTTGATTAAAACTGGTATGGGTGAGTTGCTGGATATGGTCTTTCAAGCACCAGATAAGGCAGGGAGGCCCCAAAGTTACGAGAGGTCCAATTAGGGCTACAGCAATGGGGTTACGCCGTCCAGGGTTCCCCACCCCCATGTCTGGGGGAAGACACAGTTTTTGACATTCCCAGCCTTTGACATAGACCAGGCTGCTAAGAGACTCAACATTTTGGCTCCTGGGCAAGAAACTGACTACTTTTTGTCTTTTTACTAAGATCTGAAATTTTTTTTCTTTTTGAGACAGGGTCTCCCTACAGCCCCAGTTGTCCTGGAACTCACTGTGTAGACCAGGCTGGCCTTGAACTCACAAAGATCCACCTGCCTCTGCCTCCCTAGTGCTGGGATTAAAGGTGTGTGCCACCATGCCTGGCTCAAGATCTTAAATTTTATACCCGAAGTACAATTTCTTGGACTTTAAAAGAAATATACTTCATAGGCAATTTTGAAAGAAAAAAAAAAGAAATATACTGATTATTTACCTTTGGTTATACTTTTCTTTTGGGTGTTTAAGTTCAGACAGTTAGCCGAGATTAACCAAGTTTTTGTTTTCTCAAGGTCAGTTGAGGATGTGGTCCTCAGGGGGGTCACACAGGTTTTGGGGTGAGCCCCTAGCTTCTTTTGATTTTTCTTTTACTGGTTCCATCTACGTGAGGACAATGTCAGGTCTTGCTTGACTAGACCTCCCTTTGATTCATGAGGAGACTTTCCTCTGTGTTAACCTTCCTTTTTTTTTTTTTTTTTGGTCTTTTTGAGACAGGGTCTTCCTTTAGTCCCAGCTGGCCTGGAACTCACTCTGTAGACCAAGCTGCCCTTGAACTCACAGAGATCTGCCTGCCTCTGCCTCCGAGTGCTGGGATTAAAGGCATGCACCACCACTCCCGACATTAAAGTTGGTTCTTAGCCACCATGTGGGCGCTGGGAATTGAACACTGGTCCTCTGCAAGAGCAGTCAGTGCTCTTAACCACTGAGCCATCTCTCCAGCCCCTACCTTCCTCTTTATAGACTGGACACTGGTTTGAGTCCCTGTTTCTGTGACCTCTCTGAGACAGGTGACTCACAGTTACAGTACATTTCAAGAGGTGCCCCGTAGTCCCCTAGGATTTAGTTGACCCCAGAGGGCAAGGAACAAAGTTGTCCCTTAAGTCCCTTGGTCGAATTGGAATGGGAATTAAGTATGCTCATTGGCCATCCAGGAAGGTTAAGTTACACCAGCCTGATACTTTTAATTACTGTATAATATTAGATAAAGCTTGAATAAAATTCAAGCAGCCTTGTATAAACATTGACCAGAAGAGAGATTTAACATCGTAAGTCAAGTAGGAGTTGGTTCTCTCCTTCTACTATATTATCCTGGGATCAAACTCAGGTTGTCAGGGTTGGCAAACCCATGCCTTTGCTTGATGAACCATCTTTCCAGCCCCCTTCCTTGAGTTTTTATGTCTCCCATAGTATCTGGCATAGCATCTTACACAGAGGAGACACACAAATTATTTGAGTGGATGAATTTATTTGTATACTGGAAATCCTTGCTTTGAAGCAGAGAACGTTTCAAGCCCTTCTAAGCAATTACTACGTCTAGCTAAAACCACCTGAGCAGGATGCCAGCTGGGGTGCCCAGCACAGACAGCACTGGGGATCCGAGCAAAGGGAGTTGGTAACAGACACCTGCAGTTCATGCCCTTGGTGAGCCTGGAGCAAAGGACTCTGACACCCATGTCCAGGGTGTTTGGAAAGACCTCTCGAGCGCTGAGATCTGGCACCCAGTGTGAGATTCATTCACCAGCAAATGTGCACAGAAGGTCTGTGTTGTGCTAGACGCCTGTCTAGAGACGGATACGGATGTGACTTGAAGCCTGAACTTTCCTAAAGCCCAGAGGCAGGCTCTGGGTGGGCGGATTAAAGACGCATGTTCCCGTCTGCTTGCCTGGTGGCAGCGCAAGCTGATGTGTGAGCTCACCACACTTCCCAGCTATTAAGACCTTTCTTCCAAAGGCACACACTACTCAGCTGTGGTAAATGAACAGTGGACACTCTCACAATGGTGCTGCTTCCCTCCTCACTGCCTCAGTCTGTGGGAAGGGGCAGGATCACATCCGTGGCATTTTGTAGGCAAACGATGATATTGCTTACATATCATCGTTTGCCTACAAATCGTACAGCTGGTGACGAAGCTGGTAGGTTAAAGCAAGCCTGCAGAAGTTTGTTTTTTTTTAATTGGTTTAACAACCTCCTAGTTCTAGAGTCTAGGGTTATGCCAAGTCAGAAAGAAGAAATGCCAGTCACCATCCGAAATAAAACTGCGGGCCATTTTGGCCACAGAATAAATTCAAGTTCACAGTGAAATCTTGAGTGTCCTGGTGATTATTATTATTTTTTATTTCAAGCACATTTTGGCTTCTTATTGTGTAGCTCTATAGGCAGGATATGCAAATCTCATCTTTCACCACCTTGGGGGTGGAGTATAGCAAGACCCTCTAATGTTAAGTGGACACTCATTTGACAAATTCACCGAAACGATTGCTAGGGATGAATCAGGGGAGGGACCGTGGCTCCCCGTCTTTCTCCTTGGCAGTCGTCCTAAGGTGGCTACTAACTTCTCTCAGGCCTGTGTGTGACCTCTAATTTCTTAGTTAGGCTGAAATGTTCCTAACACATGGGGGGGCATGCTAGGTTTTCCCCAAGGCCATGGGTGGCAATAGCGTGACATCTTTGGTTGGAGTGTTTTGTCTGCTGTCTTTGGTGGAGGTGCCCAACCTAGAGCTCCGTCAGCAGAGACCCCAAACGTCCCCGGCTAACTTACTCAACACACTTCTTGCCGCAGGTCCAGCAGGATGGGAACTCACTCAAATCCAGTTATTTGGAAACTGCTGCACGTGGCCTGTCCTTCCCCTTCCATAGTCCACCCTCTTACGCAGCAGGCGCCCAGACCCCCTTAAAGTTCATCGCTTTCCACCACACTCCGAGAAGTGCAGGAATACACCATTGTGCTTTCCATGGAGGAAAACGCAGAGAAAATGTCAAGTCCTTTACTGGTAAGAGCTCCGTAGCGGCTGCCACTGGGCCGGATGGACATGGGCGTTGGGATCTGCTGGTGCCATTGAGCTGGAAGAGAACCGGGTAAACAGTTAAGATCACCACAAAGCAGATGTGGTCTCACGCATCTGTGCATATCTGTGGATTCTTGGTAAAATATTTCGGTATATCTAAGTCTGAGATATCTTTGTTGTTGTTGTTGTTTTGGGTTTTGTTTGGTCTTTTTTGAGACAGGGTCTCCCTGTAGCCTCAGCTGTCCTGGAACTCATTATGTAGACCAGGCTGGCCTTAGACTCACAAAGATCTACCTGCCTCTTCCTCCCAAGTGCTAGGATTAAAGGAATGTGCTACCATGCCCAGCAAATACATCTTATTTATTTTTTATGTATATGAATGTTTTGTCTGCATATAAGTTGTCCAATGCCCACAGAGGCTAGAAGAGGGTATTAGATCCTCTGGAACTGGAGTTATGGACAGTTGTTAGCCACCATGTAGGTGCTGGGAACCAAGCCCAGGTCCTCTCCAACAGCAGCCAGTGCTCTCAACCACTGAGCCATCTCTCCAGCTCCTCTCAAATATGTCTTTAATAGATCTCCAACTCTGTTTCATACAGGCTAGTCCCAAAATTCTTTTCTGCATCAAAGCAATGAATCCTTGTTGGGCCTGAGTTGAGGTCCTTAAAGAATCAAGGGAGCGCCCCAGGCTCCTTACTACGGAGCTGTGCCTGCTGTCCTCTCCCCGCTGACAATTTTTCAAAATTATCTACTCACTGACATAACAGAGGCATGCTAGCGGGTGTATGTGGAGGACTCTAAACTCTCAGAAGGTCGGGATAAGAAACTGTTGCCATGGAGACCAAATGGCGAGCGGAGCCCTCCGAGAAGCATCTGCTCCACCTCTCCATGCAGCCTTGTCTTTCTGCCTGCCATACTGGTCATGTTCTAATGAGCTCCAGCCAGAAGACGGAGGAGTAACTTAAGTGCAATGGACCAAGGCTCAGGGACAGAGGGAACTGTTAGAGTACCCTTCAACAAGGGCTGCTCTAAGGAGCCATTTTTTGCAGTGCAGTCCCTGCACAGTTTCTGAAACTACCATTCCCTTTCCTGATTAGGTTTCTGGGGACCTTGACACAGAGCAGGGAGGATTTAAGGTGACGCTTTGATCTTAGAAAGCTGTGCCCCTCCTTTAATATTCTATTCTAGTTTGTAAGTTTGTCCTGCATTGACTTTTTTTTTTTATGTGTATGAGTGTACTGTCCACATGTAGGTTGGTGCACCCGTGTCATGCAATGCCACAGAGGTCAGAAGAGGGCAACAGATACCCCTAGAACTGGAGTTAAAGACGGTTCTTAGCTGCCATGTGGGTGCTGGGAATCGAACCCGGGTCCTTTGCAAGAGCAGTTGGCACTCTTAACCAATGAGCCATCTCTCCAGCCCCTGTCCTGGATTGATTTTATTGAATCAGCTCTTCAATTTAAGTTCTTCTGCATGAACTGAGAAAAATCAAATCAAGGAGGTTCCAATGCTGAGAACAAAATCTATAAGGATCCCACCGAATAGTATCTCTTAGCCTTCTCTTGCTCACACTGACATCTTTTTGGTTTGGTGTGCTGGATAGCTTTGGTGTCAACTTGACACACCTGGGTTGAGGGAGCCTCAGTTGGGGAATTGGCTCCATTGGATTGGCCTGTGGCCACATCTGTGGAGTATTCTCTTGATGGTCGAGCAGTGTGGAAGGGCCCAGCCCACAAGAGTGGTGCCACCCTGGGTAGGTTGTTGTGTACTGTATAAGAAGGCGGGCTGGGCATGAGCCAGGGGAGCAAGCCAGTGAATAGCATTCCTCCATGGCCTGTGCTTCAGCTCCTGCCTCCAGGTTCCTGCCCTGAGTTCCTGCCTTGGGCTCCCTAAGTGATGAACTGTGACCCAGGAGATGTAAGCTGAATAAACCCTTTCCTCCCCAAGTTGGTGTTGGTCAGAGTGTTTTGTCACAGCAATGGAAGACAAACTAGGACATTTGGTTATAAGATAGTTTTTATATTTTATTGAGATACTAGGTAGCCCTAGCTGTCCTGGGACTGGCTATGTGGACCAGGCTTGCTTGGAACTCACAGAGATTCACCTGCCTCAGCCTTCAGAGGGCTAGGATTACAGGTATAAATCTTCACATCTGACTGTTTTTGTTTCTTTGAGACAAAGTAAATACGGGAGGATCAGGACACCCTGATCTACTTCCTCAGTGTGAGACTTCAGGTGTTCTGTGGTATGTACCACAACTCTGACCCTCTCCGACATCTTAACTAGTATCTCTAGTGTTAGAAGACATCCTGGATAAAAATATTTTGGGCACAGTGCTAGGGATCGAGCATGCAGGCAAGTAGCAGTGAACCAGTTTCCTGTCCCTGGCTTCTTATCAAAATATCCTGAAAATATAAACCCTATAAAAATACAAACCCCAGGCCAGGTGTAATGGCGCACACCTTCAGTCCTAGCACTTGGGTGGCAGAGGCAGGCAGATCTCTGAGTTCAAGGCCAGCCTGGTCTATATAGCAAGTTCCAGGACAGCAGGGGCTACAGGGAGACCCTGTCTCGAAATATGCATCTATCTATCTATCTATCTATCTATCTATCTATCTATCTATCTATTTCCTAAATTTATTGGGTTAAAAATTTTTTTTGAGACAGAGCCTTGAACTCTCTACATAGACCAGGCTGGTCTCAAACTCATAAAGCTCTGCCTGCCTCTGCCTCTCTAGTGCTGGGATTAAAGGCGTGTGCCACCACAGATGGCCAGAAACATTTATTTATTTATTTATTATTTTTTATGTGTATGAATATACTGTCTGCATGTAGGTTTGTGCACCCATGTAGTGCAATGCCGCGGAGGTCAGAAGAGGGTGTCGGATTCCCCTGGAACTGGAGTTAAAGACAGTTCTCAGCCGCCATGTGGGTGCTGGGGATCGAACCTGGGTCCTCTGCAAGAGCAGTCGGCGCTCTTAACCGCTAGGTCATCTCTCCAGCCCCAGAAACATTCTTTTGCTGAGATGGGAACCTGCAGTCCTGAGGTCACTCAGGAAGCATGGTGGCAGTTGAAGAGGGCCAGAAGGAATTGATTCCAGCCTAAGTTCTTTTAGCCGGGAGCTACTGTGCCTCCTACTGTTAGTGTCCTGGAATCAGCCAGGAAAGAGAAGCCTTGAGCCAGACAAACTGGGGTGGGATCTCGGCCCAGGGAGGGCAGAGCTGGAACACACCTTGCTGGGACTGAGGGCTCAGCTGCAGACCTACTTTTGCCTTCTGACCTGCTCAGGTGTGGGAGATAGTTGAGGGCTTCGCCTGGTTAGAGAAACTTCCCTCTCACCCGTTCTCTCTGCTCTCAAGGTTGGATTTCTCTTCAAGGTCAAGGATAAAGGAGAGCAGGGTACTACGACTCAGCATTCAGAGGCCAAGACAGGAGGAATGCCGAGTTCCTGGTCGGCCTGGGCTACCTACGGCTCTAAGGCTACAGAATAGGAATCTACCTTTAAAAAGATGATTACCAAGAATAATTGGAAATCTATCCATCTCTTCTAAAAATTAGGCTTAGGGAAAATAGACGGTCATGCCCCCTCCTGTATGATAGTGGATGAAGCAGATACTGCTGCCCGTCCATGAAGATCAGGAATCTCAGGTTTCAGACAGGAAAGTGTTATTCCGATTAATCATGTTAAGCTGTTATGAATGGATACAAAACAAAAACCACCGACTTAAACAACTGTGTAAAGAAGTAAAAGGAGAAGCTGGATCACTGGCATCAGCTCAGTGGGTAAAGGTACTTTTTGTCTGTCAAATCCGATGACTTGAGTCTCAAAAAACCAGAAAAACAATCTCATAAGCATTAAAAAATAATGTCATCTATCTGATTCACGTATGGAACATTCTACATTAATCCTGTAAAATGATTTTAAAGCCGCCCACTATGCACAACAGATGTTCCTGAACGACATCATGCTTACCGTATATATCCAACCTTGCTGTGCAGGACACAATGCCAGCTTCGTTCTTGGCTGACAGTGTGTACCACCCCGCATCTGATTTCTTGGCTGGCTGGATGAGGAGGCAGACATATCCTGTCGTGTCCTGGTGCATGCTGGAGGAAAGAGCACACATCCACTTTTTCCTCGCCCAAAGGAAAGAATTTAGCTTCTTAACCAAAGTCCAGAAAGACCTCAATCTCTTCCTTTCTCCCTTTTCCTTCACCCTATAGGAATGACTTTTACATTATGGATATAATCAGGACTAAAGCCTTTTTTTTTTTTGAGACAGGGTCTCCCTATAGCCCCAGCTGTTCTGGAACTCACTCTGTAGACCAGGCTGGCCTTGAACTCACAGAGATCCACCTACTTCTGCCTCCCAAGTGCTAGGATTAAAGGTACACGCCACCACGCCCAGCTTAAACACGGTTCTTGGCCACCATGTGGGTGCTGGGAATCGAACCCAGGTCCTCTGCAAGAGCAGATGGTGCTCTTAACTGCTGAGCCATCTCTCCAGCTCCAGGACTAAAGACTTTTACCTAATCTTCCAACCAAAAAGTTACTGTTTGTTTATAAAGCAGCTCACTGAGCCGTGTGCTCAGGGACACCTGCCCTGCTCCAGCAGGACCCTCCTCACCCTCCACCCAAGACAGTGTAGGAGCATACGTGATGCTTTACATAGAGAGGCACTAAAAGCATGCTTTCTCATTGCAGACAATGAGAGAGATTGAGTGTGTGATATTCTGGGTGTGGGGGTCAAAAGAGTAAGTGAGATTCTTTGATAAGGACAGGTCCCCACTTTTACTTCCCCATTTCATGCTGGAGATACTGTTTCAATAAAAGAATGTGAGAAGTCACTGCTTGGAAGCACAGTTCTGAGAGACATCTGAAGGTCCACTCTTGACCTTAAAATGAATGCTAAGAGTCAGTCTGTCTCTCCTTTAAACATCGAGGTGATGTGGCTTAATGCTGCGCCCCCAGCACTTCGTTCTCCCTTCGTTCTCCCTTCGTTCTCTTTCATTCCGTCTCATTGCTTCTCTTTCTATCTTTCTCTTTTGAGACAGTATCATGAAGCCCAGGCAGGCCTTGAACTCACAGAGATCTGCCTGCCTCTGCCTCCCAAGTGCTAGGATTAAAGGCATGCGCCACCATGCTCGGCAAGATTTTATTTATTTTTAATATATGTTTCTGAGTGTTTTGCCTGTGTGTAAGTACACCAGGTACATGCAATGCCCACAGAGGCCCTGAAGAGGGTAACTGATCTCTTGGAACTAGAGTTAGGGACAGTTGTTAGCGGCCAGGTGCATGGTGGGAAGTGAACCCAGGTCCTCTGCAAGAGCTCTTAACTACTGAGCCATCTCTCCAGCCTTACCACCCCCCACCCCCTTTTTTGGGGGACAAGATCTTGCTATAAAGCCCTGGGTGCTACCATGCCAGGCTGATTTTTCAAAAATATTTTTATTAATCTTTGAGAGCTTCATACAATGTATTTTGATCATATTCCCCTTAATTTTTTAAATTTTATTTTCATATGTGTATGAATGTACTGTCTGCATGCAGGTTTGTGCACTTGTGTTGTGCAATGTGGCGGAGATCAGAAGAGGGTGTCAGATTCCCCTGGAACTGGAGTTAAAGACAGTTTTTAGCTGCCATGTGGGTGCTGGGGATTGAACCTGGGTCCTCTGCAAGAGCAGTTGGCACTCAACTGCTAGGCCATCTCGCTAGGCCATCTCTCCAGCCCCTCCCCTTAATTTTTAAAACTACATTTTTGAGACAGGGTTGGTCTCAACTAGCTCAGGCTAGCTTCAAACTTGCTATGTAGCCAAGGATAACCTTGACTGTTCCTGCCTCTGCCTCCTAAGTATAGGGATTATAGATGTGCCACCAGTTCTGGCATACTTTAAAACTTTTAAACTTAAAAGTTTAAGTCTAAAAAAATTTTTAAAAATTTTTTTATGTGTATGAGTGTACTGTCTGCATGTAGGTTGGTGCACCCATGTCGTGCAGTGCCGCGGAGGTCAGAAGAGGGCGTCGGATTCCCATGGAACTGGAGTTAAAGACAGTTCTTAGCCACCATGTTGGAGCTGGGAATTGAACCCAGGTCCTCTGCGAGAGCAGTTGGCTCTCTTAACTGCTGAGCCATCTCTCCAGCCCCCCAAAAGCTTAAGTTTTAAAAGCCAGAGACAGTCATACTCAGCAACAGGAAGGAAGAAATTCATGATGTGCACAATAACATGGCGGAAACTCAGGACACAAAAGGGCACAGGCTTCTGTGGGCGTCAGACAAGTCTGTCCAAGCACGGAGGTTCCCACGGCCACGGTGGCTGCCATACCTGATCCTTTCTCTGGTGAAAGGGATGGTCTCATTGTCTTTCTTCCAGTAGAACACGGGTGGGGGCATTCCTACAACCCGGCACTCCAGTCTCACGGGGTGGCCCTCAGGAACTCCGCAGTTTTGGAGTTTCTCCAGGATCACAGGCGCTTTCTTTACCTCTTTGGCTGAACAAGAGAAGGAGTTTTCTGTTTAAATAGCAGCAAGGGCTTTGAGGCTCAGGCCTCATACTCACTGCATCCCACGGCCTCACACCTCCTTACGTGTTACACTGCTTTTTAAGACTCCATAAAAGGTTAAAAAAAGAAAGCCGGGTATGATGGCGCATGCGCATGGTGGCAGAGGCAGGCAGGTCTCTGTGAGTTCAAGGCCAGCTTGGTCTACAGAAGGAGTTCCAGGACAGCTGGGGCTACAGGGAGACCCTGTCTCAAAAGACCAAAAAAATAAAAAATAAAAATAAAAAAAAAAAAAAATAAATAAATAAATAAAAGGTTAAAAAAGAAATGATCAGGCCATGTCACACAGCCACGTGAGCAAGAGGCTGGCAAGCAATTTGGGACTCAGCTTGGATTGGGCTATGTGCCCTAGATGTTAGTGACAGCCAATTAAACAATTCATGGATTGTTTTGTCAGTCGGCCCCCATTTATTGTATGTTTACTGTGAACTGTTTTTAGATGACTATAGAGTTTGGAA